>CM061534.1:32243358-32275315 GCA_030545055.2 Neoaliturus tenellus | reverse complement strand
CTGGAAGACCCATTAAAGAAGAGGACACGGAAGAAGAACTGGAAGATGTGAGACAACTGCGCACCACGGCCTTGCCAGGACCAGTTGTAACACATTTCAAAATTAATAATGTTCAATTGGAACTGGAAACATTCATAACCCAGGCTAAGGAACTTGTTGGTCGAACTTTGAGGGAAGAACTACAAAGACTAAATTTTATTAAATTTGGAATGGTATTAGAGGCTATGTTTAACAATACTGATGGTGAAACAGCATTGAGAGCGTTCATTACCAAAAACCGAACCCTTACCTTCACCTTCAACATCGTTGATATTATTGAAGAATGCTTGGAGGAACTTATAACCAAAACTTCAATAACATGAAGGAAGAGGATCTGGATGGACTTTGTCATCAATTAAAGGTATGGATGTAAGGGTTCATAAGCATGGATATGGTATAAGGGGTAGTAGTTTTATCCCTCTACCAAAGAAAATCCAAAACACTAACTCGTGTAGGAATGTGTAAAATGAAGGTAATGAATGTTTCAAGTATGCAATGTTAACCAAGTATGTTAAAGATCATCCTTGTAGAGTTGGTAGAGAATATTACGAGAATGAACACCGCTACAATGTTCAAGGCCTCACCCACCCAGTTACTTTGAAAGACATTGACAAATTTGAAAAGAGAAATCCTAGCGTTTCAGTCAATGTTTTTGGTCTGGATGATTCGAACAACGTTTATCCTTTGCGGGTAGTAAAAGTTGAGCAGAGAAACCACACGGATTTGTTATTGATAACTAAAGGTGAAATTTCCCATTATGTATGGATAAAGGCCTTTACAGCCTTGGTATGGAATCAATTATCAAAACATAAACGTAGGTTAACAGTGTGTAAAAGATGTTTCTGTTTCACTTATAAAGAACTAAGACGTGGAGGATCAGAATGGTTGATGGAACACAAAAGACTTTGTAACGAGAATTATGAAGTGAAGGTTAGTCTGCCATCACCATCTCGAGCGTTTATCCAATTCAACAAAACGGTCCACCAATATCGGTTTCCAATGGTCATCTACGCAGATTTTGAATCTACGTTAGTACCACAGGAGCTGCCGGACGGTGAGGTGACTAGAAGAACAAAATACCAGTTGCATCAACCCAATAGCTTTTGCCTACTGATGAAGTCAACCTCGTCTAAAAACCAATTGCAAAACTATGGTTTAACATCTACTCCAATACTCTACCGTGGGGAAGAAGCCGCTAAGTATTTTGCAGACCAGTTGTATGACATTGCTGAAAAGGTTCAACGCTTGTACGGTAATGTCGTACCTATGGAACCTTTGAACCAAAATCAACAAGAAGAATACAATTCAGCAGCAAGATGTTATTTATGCAAGAAGACGTTCAGTGAAGAAAATCAAAAAGTAAGAGATCACGATCACCTGACAGGGTTATACCAAGGAGCTGCTTGTAATTCATGCAATATTAATTACAAACTGCCTCACTTTATCCCTGTCGTGTTACACAATCTTAGCGGCTACGACCCACACTTCATTATTCCAGAGTTAGGAAGAGATGAAGGTAGAATTGATGTTCTTGCTACAACGCTGGAAAAGTACATCAGTTTCTCAAAAACAGTAGGTAAAATTAAACTTCGCTTCGTAGACTCTTATAGATTTATGTCATCGAGTTTGAGCAAATTGTCTGAGAACCTAAGAAGAGAAGATCTAAAAAAAACAGCAAAATTGTACCTGAAGATAAATTGGACTTAGTAGTTCGTAAAGGAGTGTTCCCCTATGATTACATAACCTCTGCAGAAAAATTTGAAGAAGCCAGTCTGCCACCGATTGAAGCCTTCAATAGCAAGTTAAATGAAAGTGAAATCACCATTGAAGACTACAATCATGCTTGTAATGTTTGGAACCAACTAAACATTCAAACCTTAGTGGAATATTCTGACTTTTATATAAAATTGGACGTAACTCTGCTGTGCGATGTGATGGAAGAATTTCGAAACACCTGCTTCTCCGCCTATGGACTGGACCCTCTACACTCGTACCCATCTCCAGGATTAGCATGGCAAGCTATGCTAAAGTCAACCAACTGTCGATTGGAACTTCTAACAGATATTGATATGGTGCTCATGATGGAATCTGGTGTACGGGGCGGTTTGACACAAGCTGTAACACGTTATGTAAAAGCCAACAACAAGTATATCCCCGGCTTTGACGAGAGACAACCATCACTCTACCTTGGCTATTTTGACGCGAACAACCTCTATGGTTGGGCAATGTCAAATCCGCTTCCGTATGCCGACTTCAAATGGATCGACCCTGCCACCATCGGTGACATCTCACAGATTCCAAAAAATGGTCCAAAAGGCTATATTTTGGACTGTGATTTCGAATATCCTGA
This sequence comes from Neoaliturus tenellus, assembly GCA_030545055.2. Taxonomy (NCBI): domain Eukaryota; kingdom Metazoa; phylum Arthropoda; class Insecta; order Hemiptera; family Cicadellidae; genus Neoaliturus; species Neoaliturus tenellus. The sequence continues at coordinate 32,272,926 of CM061534.1, read as the reverse complement.
ACACCTTCATGACCATCACTACGACTTGCCTCTCCTAGCCAAGACTGAAGTTTCACCGACAGGAAGATGGCCGAAATTAATGATGACCTTGGAGAATAAAGATCGGTATGTGACTCACTACTGGATAGTTCAACAGGCTCTTGAATTGGGTCTACGTATTGTGAGAATTCACAGAGCAATTGAATTCACCCAGTCTTGCTGGTTGAAACCATATATTGATTCCAACACTACAAGAAGAGCTGCAGCGACAACAGCATTTAAAAAGGACTTCTACAAATTAATGAACAACGCCATCTTTGGGAAGACCTTGGAGAATAAGAGAAAACACAAAAATGTAAAATTAGTATGTGATTCTAGAAAATTGGAAAGATTAGTGCAGAAACCAAATTTCGGAACATCCATGATTATAAACGAAGATCTAGTTGCTGTCAGTATGAAGAAAACAACAATAGTAATGGATCGTCCGTTATACATTGGTATGTCGATTCTGGATATAAGTAAAACCCTGATGTATGATTTCCATTATAACAAAATGGTTAAACACTACGGAAGGGACAACATTGGCGTGGCGTACATGGATACTGACGCATTTATCTACTGGATAAAGACTTTGGACATGTACGAAGACTTAAGGACTTTTCCATACAAAGAAGATTTCGACTTCTCCGAAAAAAAATAAAAAAGTAATTGGAAAATTTAAAGATGAAGCAAATGGAATGCCTTTAGAAGAAATAGTAGCACTGATGTCAAAATTGTATTCATTTAAGATGTACAACGAAAACAACACACCGACAGTCAAGAAAGCAAAAGGAGTGAAGACATCTTATTTGAAGAAACATGTGACATTTGACCACTACAAGACTTGTTTGTTTGAAGATACTACAATCTCAGCAACATTCAACAATATCCGAAGCTTTAAACATCAAGTGTACAGTGTCACTGAAATTAAAAAAGCACTGTCAGCTCGGGATGATAAAAGGCATAATTTGATCGACACAATCCACACTCTTCCTTTTGGCTACTATTCTCTAAACCCTATCAACTAATAACCTATTCTTCGTCCTTCAACAACTTCGACCTTATTCCTTTCTCCTCTCGTAAAAATTCACGCCGTGTTCCCCATTTTTTTCCACAAGTTTTGATGACCTTGACCTATATAAATGATGTGAATATTTAAAACAACATTCATTGTGATTATACATGTGGCACAAGAAACATTCAAACCCGCAATATGAAGGACTTGAAGCAACAAATTGTCAACGAACTTCATAAACCTGCAAGAAGAAAGTTTCCACGAAGAAATACAGTGATAAAGGGAATAAATGATTTATAACAAGCGTATTTAATTGAATAATTCCTTATAGTAAACAGAATAAAGGATACAAGTACATATTGACAATTATTAACTGCTTTTCAAAATTGGCGGATGCTTTACCGCTAAAAGATAAAGACGGCAAAAGTGTTACAAAAGCAATGGAAATAGCTATACAAAGAGACAAACATAATATTAAACACTTACAAACCGATGATGGAAAAGAATAATTTAATAAGGAATTTGCAACTTTAATGAAAAAACACAATATAAACCATTACTCAACAAATTCAGAGGTAAAAGCATCAATAATTGAAAGATTCCACAGAACTTTGAAAAGTGCGATGTATAAGATGTTTTCCAACAGAGGGTTTCACAAATATGGATTCATATATTACCAAAGCTTATAAACGATTACAACAAGTTTCATAGAACTATTGGGATGAAACCAAACCAAGTAACTAGTAAAAATGAAAAACTTGTATTAAAACGTATAAAAACGAATACCAAACCAAAAGTTGAAAAACTAAAGTCTAAAAAATTTAATGTTGGCGATAAAGTTCGAATAAGTAAATATAAAGGTGTGTTTAGTAAGAGATATTTGGCAAATTGGACCAACGAGGTCTTTACCGTATTCAAAGTACAACCTACAATACCAGAGACATAGATTTTAAAAAATAATAAAGGAGAATTGCTCGCAGGAGGATTTTATGGTCATGAAATGTTAAAGTCAACAGTAGGAAATGTATATCTTGTTGAAAAGGTGTTGCAAAAGAAAAAAGATAAAGTCAAAGTGCGATGGTTAGGATTTAATAAGAGTGAAGATTCATGGATACCTAAAAAGGATCTGATATAACGATAAAGAATCATTTTAGATTGAACCATTACAAAGGATGGAGATAATACCTCAAAAAGATTTTACTATTAATAATATAGATGAACCGACAGTGGATAGTTCAGAATTTAATAGTGGGAAACACGGTATTTTGTTGCCAAACACCGTGCGTTGTCAGGTTACCGGTCCTTCCAATTGTGGAAAAACAAATTAATGTAGTATTCAATTTGATTACAAACCCTAAAGGATTACGTTTTAATAATTTATATGTATTTTCAAAGTCACTACAACAACCAAAATATCAGTTATTGGAACAAATACTCAATAATGTGCCTGAAGTTAAATATTTTAAATTAAACGCAAGCGAGAGTGTCATGCAACCACAAGATGCTAAACCATTCTCCGTATTCATATTTGATTATGTATCTTGTGAAAACCAAAACACTATAAGGAATTACTTCGTTATGGGTCGACATAACAACATAGATAGCATTTATATTGGTCAAACTTACAGCAAAATACCGAAACAACTCATAAGAGACAATGCAAACATGTTAATTGTATTCAAACAGGATGAAACCAACCTGAAACATATATATTTCGATCATGTGAATGCAGATATGACATTTGAACGTTTTAAAGAGTTGCGTGGAAAATCTTGGGCTGAAAAGTATGGATTCTTAACAATTATGAAGGAACAACCAATAAACAATGGTCGATACAGGATAGGATTTGATAAATTTATACTAATACACTGAACATGGTATAAAACATTCATTGTTGTACAACGCGTCTTGCTACAAACATGGTTAACCAAGAAAAGTTAAGAGCAGTCTCCTGCTCAACTCATGTTTAATAGGAATCTTAGAACCAGATTTGACTTATTAAGGCCTAATATTGTCAAAACTGTAAATGAAAAACAAGAAAAACAAAAATTATATGCTAGAGGTACTAAAACTAGAGTATTGTATCCTAATCAGTCTGTATTAATTAGGGATTATAGAGGGAGAGATAAGTGGGTAGAAGGGTATGTTGTCAAACAGATCAGTCCTGTTATGTATTTAGTTCAGCTGAATTCAGGTGTTGTATAGAAACGACACATCGACCAGTTAGTGGCAGCAGAAATAGAACTCGCAGCTGACGGGAAATCAGGTGATAGTACCATTGTTGTGCTGCCTAGTCCTCATAGAGAGCAATCAGCTGACCCCCCCTCCTCTCCCCAGACAGCGTCCTCACCCCGTGACCGGCAGCCGACCCCCTCTCCTCGAGGTGTTCAAGGACGTCAGTCCCTCTCCCCTACAACTCCTCGTACCGTAAGATCAGCTGACGGTGTAAACATAAACAGACCACCGGATATGTCTTTGTCCCCGCGAAGCGGAGTAGCGCGCCGTTATCCATTGAGAGACAGGAAACTAGTTGTAAAGATGGATCTTTAATATCTCTATTGAGTACAGTATCTCACATTTATGTAATCTTTTTAAGAATTGTTATTTTACTCAATCTGTGTCATTGAATTTTTTGTGTTCTAAATTCACATTTGATTTTACAATTAAGTATTTAATTTACTATTGTGTGTGTTTGCTTTTTTACTGACATTGTTAACTGTCAAGTTTATCCACCGTGTGAAATGTTGTGTATAAAAATATTTGAACCAGTAAATAACTGTTGTTATAAATTAAGTTGGGAGGATATGTTTTGTATTTGTATATAAATTAATAATTAATTACCGTAGTATAGCCCAGATAATATCATTATTTGTAATTGCTATTCATATTACTTCTAGAAAGTCATTGTTGTCCGCTACATCAGGCCACACATCACCTGATGTGACGTCTTGTAGTGCTATTTGAATAAAGCAACCCGACTGGTGCTCATGATCACGCCACTGCCCTTCCACCTTATTCCTGGATCACCTCATGTCCTGACCCCGACCGCCAGTCAGTTCCCCAGCAGCTCCCGTCCATCATGTAGCCCGGTCGGATTTTACGTGGTTCAATCGAGTATGTCGTTTCATATACCCGCACTTCCCATACGCGACAATTTGTATTTCCAATAATTACATCTTCCCACACCAGTGCGGAATCGATTGAGAACAGTGCATTGCTTCCGAGGAAGATCAATACCACTTACTGCTAAAATTGGGTCAGCAATTAAAAATTGATTCCGGCCTTGGAAAGAGTCCCAGGAGGAAGTCCAGTCGGTATGGATGGAAAAGTTTGTCTCCGTCAACTGGGATGCTGTCCGCAATGGTGGTCTTTGGGACCTCAATCTGCCCATCTCCTGGGGTAGGTAATCACGGATGGGTAGCTGTGGAGCGGATGCGATCTTATTATATTCCCTAGTAAGTGCCTCCATTCGTCTTATTTCAGGTGGAGCGATATTACACAGCCATTGGGAGCCAGGGTACAGGTGTTGCCATGAGTGTACCACTTATGGCTCTCATAGTCCTGTTCAGTTGGACGTCGATCTCTCTGACATGCACACTGTTCAGCCACACGGGAGCACAGTACTCTGCGGTTGAGTAAACCAGGGAAAAAGCAGTGGTTCGCAGAACTTGTGCGTTAGCTCCCCATGTGGAGCCAGCAAGGTGATGGACAATGTTAGTCCTAGCTCTCACCTTGGCTGCTGTCTTTTGTAGGTGGCTTTTGAATGTGAGAGACCGATCTAAAGTGACTCTTAGGTACTGTGGGTGATCATCGTGCTTTAGCTCAACACCGTCAAATACGATTTTAAGCTTTTGGTGGGCTAGTCTATTGTTCAAGTGAAAGCAAGATACCTCAGTCGCTTTCTAGCCTTTTTACCCAAGTGTTTTATGAACTCCGGGAAGATTTCATCCATACCTGCTGCTTTGCCAATTGGCATAGCATCAATCGCCACATCCAGCTCATCTACTGTGAAAGGTCTGGAGACCAATAGCGCTTGCCGACTTTCCTTAATTTCATTAAGCTTAAAATTTATTTTCGTATCTGCGGACGTACGCACCAGTTTAGATAGACAGGAGAGGCGTTTTGCAATAACACAAGGGTGAGGTTGCAAGGTTGCGTGTTTTTCATTTGGCTTACCAGTGGAGAGCTTCCTGAGCAGAGACCAAGCTTTCCGAATACTTTGGGTGAAGTTCAGATTTTCAACAGTTTTCACCCATTTCTCTCTCCTGGAGTTGTCGAGAGAGTTAAGGAGTTAAACCAGTACATCTCTTTCGGCAGTGTAAGTGAACTCACTGTAAAGGTCTTCGCACTCTTGACTCCATCCTGGTATGTACTCTTTCGTAAAACCTCTTGAGATAGACGCTTTAGCGCAAGACAGAACAAGTCGTGTGAACCGATCATAGTTTTTATTTTAGGAGGGATGAACCTGATGCCTTTGTCAAGCCTGGAAGAGAAGGCCTCCCACTCAGCTTTGTTGAAGTTCCACCTAGGCCGAGGAAAAGATCTTACGAGGGAAATTTGGATTCCCACTGAAATCAGAACAGGCCTATGCTGAGAGTGAGGAAAAGCATCTAGGACCCTACTGCAAGGTTGGTATGGGTGTTGCTGACCGGTCACGAGAACAAAAGCACAAGTCTCGGGAGTACCCACGACGCCATCGGGCAAAATGGAAAGTGTGTGGGTCCTTGGCATTAAATACCAAGATAAGATTGTTATTTTCAGCCCAGCTTGTAAGACGAGTGTCATTTTCATCATCGGACGAGTATCCCCACTGTGTGATGACTGTTAAAGTCACCTACATATACTACAGGATGTTCAAAAGTTGGGAGAGCTGTATCTGGCCACTGGATGTTCGGTGGTTTGTAGATATTGACAATGGTAGTCTCAGATACTTTAACAGCAATAGTAAATACGCTGTTCACACAACTTTTGTGGGAGATTGATACGTCGTCTATGTCTTGCCTAACGTAAGTCGCCACGCCATAGACCCTGTGTCCTATTTCCCCCACAAGCCTATATCCTGTGATTTTTCCCCTCGCACTGTTCTCTAAGTCTTCTACATGTGTTTCTTGTATTGCGAGGACATCGACATTATTTTCTCACAGCACCTTGCTGAGGCAGTCACTTTTTGATTTGCTCATACCTGCACGATAATTCACGAGATGACGACAACTGTCGAGCACTGGATAGAGGTCTAGAAACATGACCTCATTATCACCTATCTCGACCACATCAAGAGGCTTGGGAGGGTAGGCCTATCTAACTACAGCCTATTAGCTCATGAACGTATAACTAAGCTCCAGCTAATCAAAACACGGCTAGATTCAGCCATTAAAGTTCCATCCACTTGCATCGTCATTATCAAGGTTTGGTTATGACAAATGAGCTTCCTTGAACTTTAAAAAGATATTAGCCTATATTGTGGTAAACATTGTTCCTGGTACCATACACGTATTTCATGAAATATTGATATCAGAAATAAGGTAAGGAAAAAAAGTGGCAGTGTGATGTGAGTTTATTAATATGAATTTATTACCCAATTAAATAAAACATGATGATTTATAAATTTAATTAAATGAAATTCATGTTGCAGTTAATATTAGACTAATAGTTAAACATAAACTATAACAGTAGCTTAGAAACTTCCAATGATGCAAATGTCAAACCAGAAATCTGAAACAAAATTACAATCCTGTTTAGTAATTCGAGTTTATGGGATTTTCATCAAAGTGTACATTTGATATTTTTTACCTTCTGCATCCCATTCATTATTACTTTCTTGGAATAAATTGAACTTTTCATTTAATATTTATTAGTGCTTGTATCATCTGCACTTTATATAATTTTTAAGCTGAACTAAAATGTAAACTCGGTAAATTCAGAGGCTTAGCAAAGAGTGGGTACTATAAAGGTAGGCCGCTTTGGGCAACGTTAAAGAGGTACACCAAATAAAGATATCGATCCTCTTTTGCCTTAATTAATTCCTTTCACTAAATATTTAGTAAGAAGAAGAAGAAGAAGAAATAGTCTTCCCTTACAATTTTTCAAACAAATTACAGTTAATTAATTTTAAATAGGTATTTAAAAAAATGATGGTGTATCGCAAAACTGTAGATATTACATAATTTTGTTGTTATTGTACAAAATTTTTTAGCATTAAAATTTTAATTTTTCAATATTGCTTAATCTTTTATTAATTAATAGTAAATTAGTCAATTTAAAGTAGTACCAGCAGTCATTAGTAAATAATGTAAATCCACCCTCTCTGAAATAAGAAAAGAATTTGTTTCAATCTTTCACAATTTTTATATTTTCCTCAGAAAAAATTCGATTTTAACTTATTTTGCTGACTGTGCTAAAATATTTACTTTTGATGAAAATAATGTTTTCAAAATCCCTATTTTTTAAATAAATTTTACAAATGTATTGGTTTTCTTGTATTACAATACTTGAAAATATTTTTATAACATGTGTACAGTGTTTCAATTTTCTAGTAAGTATTGCTGCAATATAAAACAATATTTATTTATTAAATATCATCCAATCTTAACGAACAATATTTTCCAAAAAATATAAATCAATATGAAAGCAATTAAAATTGATTCTATATTTTTCACAATAATTTTTTGCAACATTGTCTCTACTTATATGAATATCGCTAAATATAGCTTTAATAATTTCTTAATATTTCCTTAGCAATTTTGTCAGCAATATTAATAAATATTGTTTTAACATTATTACAAGTTTGCAAGTTTGCTACTTGGAACTTGAAATCAGTGGTAACTTTGTTTGCTAGTTTTCAAATCAGATAAAATATTTATTTTTTCGATAAAAATAAATATATGTACCTTTGGTCCAAGCATGGTGTTTTTAATATCCGTTTCATTCAGGTCCTGCCCAAGAGTCCTGATTCTGGGTCACCTGAGGTTAAGTCCGATGATGCTGTAAGTAGAGTTTTCATACTTTATTACCCAGCACAATTGAATGCAAACTCATGGGCAGGACGGATCAAAATTAATCATAAAATATCATGAAGGATCTGAACAAGTCCTAATTAACAAAATCTATCCTAAATTGTTTCTTAACACTGAATATAGTTTTCCTAACAATGCCTTGAAATAATTGCATATTTCACACCTGTAAACCCTATGAAAACAGTTTATTTCCGCTCTAGAGCGGCAATGTTCTTTAACGCAACGCTTTATCAAAAAGCAATTTAAAGTCAGCTGTTATTACAAAACATGCCACAGCTATTGGTCAATTTTTGGGGGTAGGAGATTGACTTTCAAAGGAAGCATTGATGTTTCAAAGCCTTATGTTTCAAACAATGTTTTTGTGCTATAAGTGTGTAAGGTATGGGCCACACTTCGATGAATTGTAAAAGTCAGGTTAATGCCCTACCTGTCGTAGTCGACAATTACAAAAAGACCGTACTTCTCAAAATCCATTATGCTTATTCTGTAAGGGCTCCCATTCCTCTTTCAGTAAGTCTTGCCCTGAATATAAAGTTCAAAAAACAAATTAAGGAAGTTATGGCTTATCGTAATCTTTCTTACAGACATACTAAATTATTTTTTATTTCCTGATACAGGCAAAAATGAATCGTATTCCAATGTGTTAGGTCCCAATTATGATAAATCATTCCCAGCTCTATCATCCACTGTCCAATACTAAACCAATTAAAAAAAACTTCCAATCCCTGTTCATCATATCCAGTCGCCAAAAAGGATACTCTTTCAACTCACCCTAGTAAGTTGCATAAAAATGTCACTTTATTTAAGTTACTTCAATCTCAGCTACATTTCAAGCCCTAGGTATAATAAAAATTATTACAAACAATTTCATAATGAAATAGCTTCTCATGGTAAACCAGTTTATATTCAAAATTCACATCAACTTCAACAAATGTCCAAAGACGATAGTGAAACATCTGCTGAAAACCTTTTAAAATCTTAACTTCATTTAAGAAAAAACAAAATCAGTATGGAAAGCATCATTGAGAAGCTCAAGCCCATGATGAATTTTGATTTGGATAGACCTCATAACCACTATCGAAGATGGATATTCATCTGGTGAATCACTCTAGACTGATAACTTTTAATAATCTAGTACGGTAATCTATAAATCATTTAATTTAATTCTATTTTTTTACTATTCTAATGGCTAGTTTGAACAAGTTGAATTTTTTTTCATTGGAACTGCAACTCAGCAGTATGCCATAAAGGGGAAATTGAGTATTTTATTCACAACTCATGGCATTAACATTGCTACACTTTCAGAAACCAGACTTTCATCCTTTTTAAACATATTACTTTCAATAATTATTCTATAGTCAGGGACGACAGGATAAATAGGACTGGCGGAGGCTCTGCTCTTTTGGTAAGAAAAGATATCGAGTACTCTGTCTTAAATTTTGCTTTACCAGGGGAATTTATAGAAAACGAAATCAACATTGTTGAAATTAAAATAATGTATCAACGTAAGTCCTCTGTAAATTTGTTCCTATTTAAGGTCTCTGTATATGCTCCACCTCACCACAAGTTGACCAATGATTTGTGGTCTTCTTTTTTCAATTCTTTTGGTCACCCACTTATCATTTTGGGTGACTTCAATGCTCATCATATTGCGTGGGGCAATCATTTTACTGATTTTAAAGGCAACAATATATACAATTCAATTGAGGATAACAATTTAGTGTTCCTGAACAATGGTTCTCTTACATATTTTGTAGTTTCCCGTTAAAGAAGAGTGTAAAAAAGAGTTCTATAGACTTGACATCAGTTTCACCTACTTTTGGAACTATTTCTGCCTGGATTGTTGTTTAAGACTGGACTAGTATTCAGCACTTACCAATCTTAGTTAGTATTGGGTATTCAGAGGAAATGTATACCCCTTCGGGGAATTTATCCAGAAAGCTTTGGTGTTTTAATAAAGCAAATTGAAAGTTATTTCTGAAACTGTTGATAATCAGTGTAAAGCTATATCTCTTGAAGAACACCCCCTTGTATCTTATGATGAGTTTAGTAAAGTTTTATTACATGCTGCCTCTATAGCTATCCCTGTTTCATCTCCTCTTCGAAGAAATTTTCACCTTGCTCTTGGTGGGACTCCGGAATGTACAGAACATTTTCAACACCGGAGGTCAGCTTTTTCACAGTATAAGAACAAGCAGACATTGGAAAATTACATTAATTATAAGAAAGTTTCAGATACAACCCAAAAGTTTATCCGATCCTGTAAATGGGGATCACTGGATTTCCTTTTGTAACGAGATCAACCGAACAAACAACATCCGATGTATGGGAAAAAGTTAAAAGTATGAAGTATAGGTTTTTGTCAAATGGTAATATTTCAAGAAATTTAGGCCATTTTGCAGAGTGCTCCGAAGATTTTCATATCAAGTACTCACTTCCTTCTGTAGAATTACCAATTCCTATGTTTAATGACAACAATTTACAACACATTCGTTCGGACTTCATTGAAGATTTTAGTATGGAAGAAATTAACTTAGCCATTTTCAAATTTAAAAGATAAAACTTGTCCGGGAAAGGATAAATGTCCGCAACCTATTTTAAAGCATATTTCACTAGATGCCATCACAACTCTATTATAAATTTTTAACCAACTATGGAGCTCAAATCTTTTTCCAAATTCTTGGAAGGGGTATTTAATTGCTCCTATTCCTAAACTGAATAGGGAATCCTTACCTGGCAGAAGGATATCGTCCATTATCAATATCATCTTCGTTGGGAAAACCTTTTTAAAAACTGATTAAATTTTTTAAACTGATTAAATTACAGTGGTGGGCAGAAAAAAAATTTTCTATTCTCTACTATTAAAAATTCCTACCCAATCTGGTTTCCGATGCGGCCGAAGTTGTGCAGATAACTTGGCTATATTTTCAATCGATATTTCAAATTACATTCACTTCATTCACATTCATTATATTATATAGAAAACCTCTCTTCGAAGTTGTTTGTCATTTTAACAGATTCTAAAAGTTTTTTGATGTCTTTAATGAAGAATCTGATTAACTTAAAACTTTCACCATTTAATCTTCACCATCTTGACATTGTATATTCAATAAAACACGAAATCATTCAATTTTGTTGGTAGGAAAAATCTTGTGAGTATTACCTTTATTTTTACCTTTACCTCCGGTGTCGTCTCCTTGACACAATGTTAGGTATCGGACCAGTCAAAGTCCTCTTCAGCAACAGCCAAGGGATGGGTATAGGTTTACTTAAGACTAGGTTAGGTTAGGCTAGGTATTCTTCAAGTAACTCTCTATGGAGTAATACCCCCGTCGCAGCAGACCTGCGTACTAAGCGAATTTCCAATGGAATTTTGGTATATTTTCTATTACCACATAAAATCCATGGGGATGAGAGTATGTAGGTTTGCCGCCATATGGGTTTTGTTGGTAAATATAAGTTAAAACCCTACCTAGTGATTGTAACATACCAAATTTTATAAGGCTATGGTGTTCTTTTTATTTTCCCATAAACCCTATAGGGGTGAGTACGTAGGTTTGCCGCCAAATGGGATTTCTAAGCAAATATAAGTTAAACGCTTCCTAATGAATGTACATACCAAATTTTTATCAAGATATGTCAATAAATAAGCAAGTTAGAAAGTTTTGTTGATTTCCCATAAGAATAACATTTAAAACATACTTTTTGGATTTTCTCCATAACCATTTAAGCTGGGTAAAAAATTCAAAATACTAGATTGTTTGTTTTTTAAGCTCTTTTAAATGGTTTAAGTTAAAATTGTTGAATTTTCTAAATAAAAGTAAAAAAAGCCAAAAACCCATTTTTAACCCTTTTGAAACCCCATAAAACCCTTTTCCCATGGTCCCGATCATTCTGGTTCGCAAACTCAACCTAGTAGACGCTGGCTTACATCCCCTGTACCAAATTTCATCAAAATCGGAGGTTCCGTTCAAAAGTTATCGTGTTAACGGACACATATATATATATATATATATATATATATATATATATATATATATATATATGTATATATTATATATATATATATAGATAGATAAATATATATATATATATATATATATACCATATATATATCAATTTGAACGAACGGTGTTTTTTGGCTTCTAGGGACCTCAAAACGAAAAAGTATCATGGTCCCGGGCTTAGGTCTTACCGTGACTACTACCGTAATAGCGTATTCCCTTTAGGGAAATTCGCTAAAAACGTTTTGATGTAAGATATTGTTTTAGTTTGGATTTAAATTTTGAAAGTTCTGTGATGTTTTTAATGTCAGCTGGAAGTTTTTGAAAAAATTTTGGTCCTATAAAGATTGGTTAGCTCTCAAAACAGTGACAGGCTGTGAAAAATGGCAATAGTTGTGAGGAGGATTGTATGAGAGTTGGTTAGATTTTTTAACATACATGATTACCTCGCAGATATAAAAGCTAGGCACAGTTAAGATGTTGAGTTGTTTGAAGGCTTCGGCAATAAGATTTCTAGCTCTTAATCTAGACATGTATCTTACGGCTCATTTTTTGCAGTTTAAAAACTCTGTTAGCTTGTGGGAAATCTAAAGCAGTTATCAAACTTTCAAGACCACTGTCCTTAGCAGAAAAAAGGTCATCAACAACATTGAGGTACTAAATAATTCCTTTCGGAAACCTGATTGTGTTTCTGGAAGTGATCCTTCTGATTCCAAGTGCGACACCAACTGTTCCGAAACCACTGTCTCCAGAATCTTTGAAATGACTGGAAGTATTGATATTGGGCGAAAATCCGAAAGTGAAGAGGGATTTTGTATTTTTGGGAGAGGAACCACCAAACTCTGTTTCCAATTTTGAGAAAAATTACCTGACATCAATGGTATATTCATCAAGTGAGTAATAGCCTTAATATACAAAAAGGACGTACGCCCTCTGACCATTTCAATGGATGTCCCCATCAACACCAAATGCAGTACTTTTTATACTGTTCATGAGCTCCTTTACTTTACTTTCAGGAACAAAAGAAAACTTAGAAATTATACCTTCACATATGTTCCTATTGTAAAACTTCAACTTGTCTTGTTAATGTCATTGATGCACATGAGGAAGAGGAGGGGCCCAGGATTGATCCTCGTGGCACTCCATACCTCACCTCATGCACATCGGACAGAACTGATAACTTGGTTCCGGATTTTTTGTAAAAAATTCTATCTCTTTGGTTTGGGACCTGCCCCGCATGTATGACTGGAGCCACTGAAATGCCACTCCACGTACACCGAGGACAGGCAATTTTTTGGACAGGATGTAGGGTCAACACAGTCGAATGCTTTAGATAAATCGGCAAAGCATCCGACGAGACTGCCCCCCCCCCCCATCCAAGGTGTCCAAGCAATCTGTGACAAATTAGTTGAGAGCTTATGTTGTTTAGGAGATTTTTTTCTGAAACCAAATTGTCTTTGTAAGAAAAGAGAATTTGTTTCGAGGAATGAAAAGAGTTGGACGTATACCACTCTCTCGAGAACCTTTGAAACTGCGGGCAAGAGTGAGATTGGACGATCTTTTTTTAAAAATAGGTTTGATTTTTCGAGATTTGGAAAACATCAGTAAAGATCCCATATTCCTTTGAGCAATTAATGATGTGGGCGAGGGTTCTACCAGTTTCCTCCCCACAGTACTTGACGGTTCTCATAGTGATATCGTCAACACCGCAGGATGGACCTGTTTTTCATCTGTTTAAATGATTTTGATTGTTTCAGCTTTGATGAGGGTTTTGAAGTGAGAGAAAACTTGTTCGGTTTGCAATTTAAAACCAGAGTATTTTTTGGTTCCTAACTCAGAATGAATTGAGGTTGCAACATGTGAGAGAAATGAGTTCACCTTTCACCTCTTGAGTAGAACCCACCTCTTTAGGATCTGTCAAACTTGTCCATTCGAGATCAAGTTTCATGTTTTTTTGGCGGCTTTTTAATTGCTCCTCTAGATTCGTTGATAATTTTCCATGCTTCAGCAGACCTGTTATCCGGACAGAGCCAGTCTCCTTAAAATATGGTTAGATTTTGCATTTTTTATTTTGTCCTTGTACTTTTTTTACATCTGTTATATATTACTTTGTTGTTTTCAACTTTCTATGGTCTCCAGACGTCAAAACAGTTCCTAAGCCTGCCTTGTGATAAAAAATATCTTGGTTTATCCAAGGACATTTTTTTGCCTTGCGGCTTGGTTTTCTACTTGAAGAGACCATGGGGCAGGAGACTTCAAAAAGATAGCCTAGTTGAGTCATGAAATTTTCAAATTTTTTGTTTGGTTCGGAAGAGCTATTAAACATCAGCCCAGGTCTCGAGCCTTAGTCTAGTTTTGAGCTAATCCAGATTGGATGGTTTCAAGTTGCGATGCCTACTTTCTGAGTTTCGGAATTCTGAAGTGCTTTGTTACGAAGAACGATGAATTGAGTGGTGTGATCTGAGATGAAAGGTTTCTATGATGGATTTTGTGGACTGGCTGTATATTGACTAGCAAATTGTCAATACAGATCTCTTATTTTTGAGAAATTCTAATGGGTTCGTGAAAAATGGGTGTGAGTCTATGGCTCACAAGTAAATTTTGAAAAGCATTTGAGTCGGCTCTGTCTAAGTGGAATGGGATGTTGGAATCGCCACCCAGAAATACTCGGTCAGCTGACCGTGAGATTGAATAGGAGTAATCACTGAAATGATGGAGAAAGGTTGTCCAGGTCACCCTGTGGGCTACGATAAATCACGACCACAGTAACCTTTTCACCACAAATTTCAAGCTGAATTTCCTGAAGTTCTGTGGCTTCAAAGTCCTTTTCAATGGTCATGTTGTTGCCAACCGTCAAGGGTCTTACCCCTTGAAGGTTACTGTACAGTATTTAGGTACAATCTCCTTAAAAAAAGAGATAGATTGCAGTTACGAGTGCAAATAGTCATTGCCGCTCTCAAAATGTTTCACGAGTGGCAATGACTTACTTCACACTCTTAAGACACAAATAGCCTATTTATTCTCAGGGTTAGAATAATTTTTGTATTCTATTAACAAAGTTGTAATTACAAAAAAATGTGTTTTTGTGATGGTCACAAGCCACAAGAAGTGTATTTAATTTCATGTTATCTGAAGCATTTTGGTAGCGTGTAATTTGTTTATTTTTGTGACTTACAAAAATTCAGCATTGCCTTTGTAGTACCACTATAAAATAAATTATTTTCAGTAGGTACCCTACTATCAGTACCGGTACCTAAATACTGTAATACGTAGGTATTTTGAGTTTCATACTTTTCGCCATAACTAAACTCATTTACCCCTACACAAAACAAAAAACTTTTGTAAAACATAAACTTCACCAACTTAAATAACTTCTTATCTTATCTCTACCAAAAGTTTCTTTTCACACTTACATATTTTCAAATGTAAATAAAATAAAAACTGCAATAAAATTGAATAATGCAAGTGATTAATCATTTGGAACTATTATAAACTATTGATTTTAATACCACCAGCAATTCATCTATAAAACTTGAATAATAATTTATTCTCGTACTAGTAAAAGTAAAAAAAATACCTCCCGTCGCAGCAGACCTGCGTCGCCTACTCCAATAAATTTCCAAATTATTAATATCAATTTTTATCAGATGAATCTGTAAATAAAATTTCATTACGTACGCATAATAGGGAAATAAATATCTATTTTCCTTATATAAGTAAAGCGTACTGTCCATAAATAAAAGCATTTGCCCATTCTCCAAAATATGATTAACATGGGAAAAGAGTATGCAGGTTTGCTGCCATTACAGATAAGTACAAAAAAAGAGATTTTTAACATAAATAACATAAATGGTTGAATCTCAACCAAACGAAGCTAAATACCAAGTTTCATCAAAACTATTGGTTAATAAGTGAAATATTAACACATCATTATTCTCCATAAAATGAACTTTGAAGCCCCAAAATACAATTTACTGTCTTTAGACTTTTTAATATCTCGGTAACCATGGAAATAAAGTAAACTTCAAAATACTAAATTGTGTGTTCTTTTGAGTTAAATCCAGTGGTGAAAATTAAAATTTTTAAAATTTACATACGAAAAATGCAATAAACACATTTTCGGGGTACAAAGCCCCCAAAACTGCACCTTCGCTGTTTTAGGTAAATATGTCTGGTTTACGAACTCATCCGAATAAACGTAGGAATTACACATCTCTAGCAAATTTGGGTCTCGATCAGACGTTTTTACAAGAGTTATCGTTTCTAGGGACAAATATATATATATATATATATATATATATATATATATATATATATATATTTTTTTTTTTTAAAAGGGACAGCGGGAAAACACACCTCGTGTGGCATACCTAATTACTTTTCTACCAGTTAAGTGTTTTCTACAGGTTATAATGGACCCAGGTCACAAATCAAGAGATAGAGCAAATCCCAAATCATAAGAAGAAAATTTATGAGATGACTATTAGCAATCAGACCTTTCCGCAACTTAGTGACACTAACTTTTCAAATTGGAAATACAGAGTAGGATGTTTATTAGTGAGAAAAATGTCAAGGGAATTTCTCTTGAATCCGAGAAGATCCGAGAAGATTTAGCAAAAATGGATAAAAGGCACTATCTGCTCACAAATCTAAAGAAGCCAAAGCATTGTCCATTATTGTAAAATGTGTAACTGATAGACCTCTGGAGTAGGTATCAAACGGTTGAAAAACTCCTTATGATACGTTTGCCTGTCTCAAAATATATTTGAGAGGAAAAGTACCATGTCTAAATTATTTGTAGGAAGACAACTGTTATCATTGAAGTGTAGTGAGGACATGAAGCTACAAGACCACTTATATACTTATATTCATATATATATATATATATATATATATATATATATATTTATATATATATATATATATATATATTCATTGCCTTAGGCCTTAGGCCAATCATCATTAAAGTTACCCATTATTTTTGACTGTCTATTAGCTGGTTAATTTAATATTGTTTTGTGGGTATAAATAATGAGATTATTACCAACCTTTTGTTGAGTCAACAAAGTGAAAACGATCTATTGGAAATTCACTGAGAGTGAGTATACAGGTCTGCTGGGACGGGAGTATTTATTAATTACTACGGAATTTTAGTTTTTGTAAACAGTAATTTAAACTTACAATCACACGCAAATGTGTCTTGCACCAGCATCTGAAAAACAATGAGTTTCTTAAATAAATATACGGCAATTCTCAGTTAATTCACCTTGAATATTAGCAATGCAAAACTAAAGTTAGGAATGGTCGGGTCCCGTAGGTACAACTTTTCTTATTTGGTATTAAGAGACTTCTTCATTTTTGGGCTAGTCACCTAAAATCAGTTCCAGGGGTCAAGAGTTTTTTTATTAAATGAACTTAAGTCGAGTATGGGCTTGAGAATTCTGAATTCCACTTTTACTGATCAGTGTCAACAGTCTTAGCACTGCAGGGACCTCGACTGATCGTTTAGTTAAAGTAAATCTGCAATTAACTTTTAGATTTTGTAGTCGATTCAGAGTAATCTCTTTATCTCCTTAGAGCCAGTGAATCATGCGATTCATAGAGCACTCATCATAATCGACGGTTGGGCCAATTGAACAAATAGTGAAAATTATTATTTAAGCTGAGAGGTGTGAAATGTAAAATTTTAGAAAAACTGGCTGACTAGGAAAAGGATCTGACGAACCAAAGCCGGAAGAATGGTGTCAGCAAACTAGGAATGTTAGTAGAGGTTATCACCAATAATTTCTAAATATAGCCTTAACTATTACAAGAAACACAACTTTACTAAAATTATCCCTCTTAAGAAATTAATGTCTCGGGTCTAGATGAGTGACTTAGTAAAAATTAATAAAACCTGTGAAATAATTTGATTAGTACAGAAGGGATAAATCAAGTCTGACAACCAACAACGAGATTGGCGTCCAGCAAAGGTAAGTTAACTATAAGAGATTAGCCGTGCTCTGCTCTTTCTATGACTTAATTTAAATTATGACCGAGCTGTAAAATTATCACCGAAACTCTAGGCTGCCTACCTTCGCGTGTTCTGCTATGAAAACAAGTTAACACTACTTTTATACACACGAGGATAAGGTGTAGGTTCTAGAGGAAGTGAGCCGTCGACTAACAAGGGGAGTGTTAGTGACAGTGAAATACCGAGGAAATTAAAGGTGTTCGGCTGTCTAGCAAAGGAACGCTAGCAGCAGCGAGAGTAGAGATTTTGGTAGTATATGGAGCGCTGACAAACTAACAAACAATGATTAGCGTCAGTAGAAAAATACGAGGTTTGATAGGAACGGGCTGACAACTAACAATGGAGGTGTTAGCATCAGTACAATAATCGAGGAGTCAGTAGGAATACTTCAGAGGTAGTACCTTAGAGAGGGACACAAGAGCTGACTACTAACAACATGGTTAGCGTCAGTAAAATACGTCGCACAAGGGACAGAACTAGAGAGAACAACCGCTGACTACTAACAAACTCGGATAGCGTCAGTAAAATACTTCGCAAAAATTAGTGTCCCAGAATTGGCAATCCTCACTACTACTGGTAAACTCGAGTTATTTCCACACGCTAATTAAAATTTTATATGTTCGAAATTGCGTTTAACTACTTGAGAGAAGTGTTTCAAATTAATTAACCAAGAGATATACGACAATAAATTATTCTTGTACCGTAAATAAATACACAGTAACTAGCAAATACGAGAACAAGAGCGAGTTACTTTAAAAATACTAGCGAAATCCTTTAGCAAGTAAGTGAAATAAAATGTCAGAATAAATTCAAAATTTTCGTAGCTTTAATTAATTAAACACTTTTACTAAACAATATTAAAATATTAATTATTAATTGTTAATCTTTTATTAAATTCGCATTAAAATACAATAGAGCAGAGAACAGCTTAGGACTTAGCAGAAGGGTGTAGTCCTACCTTAGAGATGACTTCCTCCTCTGATGTCTCGGGGAGAAGTGTCGTCCGTCGGCGCAGAACGCGGGCAACGGCCAGGAGGGATGCGCTCGTGCGCCATGTCCGGTGGCAGGCAGGCAGCGGCAGGCCAATCAAATCGCCCCGCGCGTATGACCGGTGGCGGGCAGGCAGCGGCCGGTCAACTCGCTCGCGCGCGAAATTCAAATGGACGCGCCGCTGACGCGTCGATTTAAATGATTCATTCTTGCCAGATATTACTCATATTATGGTTTTAAATTTGGAAAAGTGATTCATTGTTAATTACAATAATATTTATGAAAATATGTTTCCTGTAATAGTTGAATTTAATTTCTAAAAGACATTTTTCTAATAATTTATGAATTTTACTACGGTTTTTAAATTAAAATAATTATTGAAATTGTAGAAAAACTCCGGCTTTTAATTCTTAGAATTAAATTTGTAACATGTGAAAAAAACATGTTACACTCCCCCGTTACTTCGAAAAAGAAAAACGAACAAAAGAAAAGATTCTTTGGCATAATAAAGGAATAATGTGGTCCACCGGAAAGGTATGGTGCTTCACTCACGGGTAAACTTAAGGTATTCTTCTTAGGAAAATTAAGGAAAGTCTTATATTTAACAAAATAAATATTAACTTTTATTTTAACAAAATAAAAAATTTTACTCTAGCAACATAACCTTATCCTAACTCTTGCAACTAACTATACATGTGACTCAAAATCAAAATTTCTAGCACTATCTTCAATATAAAAACAACCTTCTAACTAAATGGTACATTTGTAAAAGCAAAATTAAATTGTATACCTAAGATATCACACAGTAACTCAGTTATTTACATGTTCATGGCAATATAGTTTCTTTTATTTTGTTACTAATATGACCCCTGAATAAACTAGCGTTTCAACGTGATGTAGATTATCGAGAGGATATCAGGCACACCCACCGGAACCGGTAGTAGGGTGCCCAGGAATGGAAGAGTTTAAGATCTTTGGCATGGGCTACCCCGACCTTTTTACCTGAGGAGTCCTTAAGCCGAAACATATTACTTCCGATTTTTGCTCCGATGTTAAAGGGAGCGTCGTCGAATTTCGGGGCTAGTTTCGCAGCAACATAGTCTGAGGCTGATGAAAGTGTATGGCAGCGTTTCCAGACCTGTTGGTCAACGGTAAACGAGTTGTCTCGCCTGCGGAGTTTGTAATACCGGGCTTGTCTAGCGTGTGCTGCTTCAAATGTTCTTAGACACCTTTTTTGTAGTCTTAACATCAGTTGCAACCGTTGCTGATATTTCTCTTTGGTTGAGAGGTTCTTGACGTGTTTCCTAGATTCTGTCATCTGTTCAAGGACCGATCCCTTAGAAGCCCTGAGAATAGGATCAAATATCCCATGGTGAAAAACGGAAAGCTGCCCATAGTTTTAAAAGTAGTTAAACCAAACCAAATTCAATATTTGTAGCTCGCTAATTATGCAAGATATAACGAAAATAATCTCTGGTTCAAGAAATATAGCATTCCGACTATTTGGGTGTCTTTTTATAGCAAGAGTAGTTTAATCCATCACTTTAAAACATTTAGTCCCAGTTCGGGCGCCATTTTATAACGTAGGTTTTTCGGAGGGTTAGCGAGGAGGGGAGAGGTGTCCGGATAGGGCAGCCAGGCGTGGGTTTAGTGATTTTTAAAGTCACTAAAATCAGTTCCAGGGTCAAGAGTTTTTTATTAAATGAACTTAAGTCGAGTATGGGCTTGAGAATTCTGAATTCCACTTTTACTGATCAGTGTCAACAGTCTTAGCACTGCAGGGACCTCGACTGATCGTTTAGTTAAAGTAAATCTGCAATTAACTTTTAGATTTGTAGTCGATTCAGAGTAATCTCTTTATCTCCTTAGAGCCAGTGAAATCATGCGATTCATAGAGCACTCATCATAATCGACGGTTGGGGCCAATGAACAAATAGTGAAAATTATTATTTAAGCTGAGAGGTGTGAAATGTAAAATTTTAGAAAAACTGGCTGACTAGGAAAGGATCTGACGAACCAAAGCCGGAAGAATTGGTGTCAGCAAACTAGGAATGTTAGTAGAGGTTATCACCAATAATTTCTAAATATAGCCTTAACTATTACAAGAAACACAACTTTACTAAAATTATCCCTCTTAAGAAAATTAATGTCTCGGGTCTAGATGAGTGACTTAGTAAAATTAATAAAACCTGTGAAATAATTTGATTAGTACAGAAGGGATAAATCAAGTCTGACAACCAACAACGAGATTGGCGTCCAGCAAAGGTAAGTTAACTATAAGAGATTAGCCGTGCTCTGCTCTTTCTATGACTTAATTTAAATTATGACCGAGCTGTAAAATTATCACCGAAACTCTAGGCTGCCTACCTTCGCGTGTTCTGCTATGAAAACAAGTTAACACTACTTTTATACACACGAGGATAAAGGTGTAGGTTCTAGAGGAAGTGAGCCGTCGACTAACAAGGGGAGTGTTAGTGACAGTGAAATACCGAGGAAATTAAAGGTGTTCGGCTGTCTAGCAAAGGAACGCTAGCAGCAGCGAGAGTAGAGATTTTGGTAGTATATGGAGCGCTGACAAACTAACAAACAATGATTAGCGTCAGTAGAAAAATACGAGGTTTGATAGGAACGGGCTGACAACTAACAATGGAGGTGTTAGCATCAGTACAATAATCGAGGAGTCCAGTAGGATACTTCAGAGGTAGTACCTTAGAGAGGGACACAAGAGCTGACTACTAACAACATGGTTAGCGTCAGTAAAATACGTCGCACAAGGGACAGAACTAGAGAGAACAACCGCTGACTACTAACAAACTCGGATAGCGTCAGTAAAATACTTCGCAAAAAATTAGTGTCCCAGAATTGGCAAATCCTCACTACTACTGGTAAACTCGAGTTATTTTCCACACGCTAATTAAAATTTTATATGTTCGAAATTGCGTTTAACTACTTGAGAGAAGTGTTTCAAATTAATTAACCAAGAGATATACGACAATAAATTATTCCTTGTACCGTAAATAAATACACAGTAACTAGTCAAATACGAGAACAAGTAGCGAGTTACTTTAAAAATACTAGCGAAATCCTTTAGCAAGTAAGTGAAATAAAATGTCAGAATAAATCCAAAATTCGTAGCTTTAATTAATTAAACACTTTTACTAAACAATATTAAAATATTAATTATTAATTGTTAATCTTTTATTAAATTCGCAATAAAATACAATAGAGCAGAGAACAGCTTAGGGACTTAGAGAAGGGTGTAGTCCTACCTTAGAGATGACTTCCTCCTCTGATGTCTCGGGGAGAAGTGTCGTCCGTCGGCGCAGAACGCGGCAACGGCCAGGAGGGATGCGCTCGTGCGCATGTCCGGTGGCAGGCAGGCAGCGGCAGGCCAAATCGCCCGCCGCGCATGACCGGTGGCGGGCAGGCAGCGGCCGGTCAACTCGCTCGCGCGCGAAATTCAAATGGACGCGCCGCTGACGCGTCGATTTAAATGATTCCATTCTTGCCAGATATTACTCATATTATGGTTTTAAATTTGGAAAAGTGATTCATTGTTAATTACAATAATATTTATGAAAATATGTTTCCTGTAATAGTTGAACTTTAATTTCTAAAAGACATTTTTCTAATAATTATAAATTTTACTACCGGTTTTAATTAAAATAATTATTGAAATTGTAGAAAAACTCCGGCTTTTAATTCTTAGAATTAAATTTGTAACATGTGAAAAAAACATGTTACACTCCCCCGTTACTTCGAAAAAGAAAAACGAACAAAAAGAAAAGATTCTTTGGCATAATAAAGGAATAATGTGGTCCCACCGGAAAGGTATGGTGCTTCCACTCACTGGGTAAACTTAAGGTATTTCTTCTTAGGAAAATAAGGAAAGTCTTATATTTAACAAAATAAATATTAACTTTTATTTAACAAAATAAAAAATTTTACTCTAGCAACATAACCTTATCCTAACTCTTGCAACTAACTATACATGTGACTCAAAAATCAAAATTTCTAGCACTATCTTCAATATAAAAACAACCTTCTAACTAAATGGTACATTTGTAAAAGCAAAATTAAATTGTATACCTAAGATATCACACAGTAACTCAGTTATTTACATGTTCATGGCAATATAGTTTCTTTTATTTTGTTACTAATATGACCCCTGAATAAACTAGCGTTTCAACGTGATGTAGATTATCGAGAGGATATCAGGCACACCCACCGGAACCGGTAGTAGGGTGCCCAGGAATGAAGAGTTTAAGATCTTTGGCATGCGGCTACCCCGACCTTTTTACCTGAGGAGTCCTTAAGCCGAAACATATTACTTCCGATTTTTGCTCCGATGTTAAAGGGAGCGTCGTCGAATTTCGGGGCTAGTTTCGCAGCAACATAGTCTGAGGCTGATGAAAGTGTATGGCAGCGTTTCCAGACCTGTTGGTCAACGGGTAAACGAGTTGTCTCGCCTGCGAGTTTGTATACCGGGCTTGTCTAGCGTGTGCTGCTTCAAATGTTCTTAGACACCTTTTTTGTAGTCTTAACATCAGTTGCAACCGTTGCTGATATTTCTCTTTGGTTGAGAGGTTCTTGACGTGTTTCCTAGATTCTGTCATCTGTTCAAGGACCGATCCCTTAAGAAGCCCTGAGAATAGGATCAAATATCCCATGGTGAAAAACGGAAAGCTGCCCATAGTTTTAAAAGTAGTTAACCAACCAAATTCAATATTTGTAGCTCGCTAATTATGCAAGATATAACGAAAATAATCTCTGGTTCAAGAAATATAGCATTCCGACTATTTGGGTGTCTTTTTATAGCAAGAGTAGTTTAATCCATCACTTTAAAACATTAGTCCCAGTTCGGGCGCCATTTTATAACGTAGGTTTTTCGGAGGGTTAGCGAGGAGGGGAGAGGTGTCCGGATAGGGCAGCCAGGCGTGGGTTTAGTGATTTTTAAAGTCACTAAAATCAGTTCCAGGGGTCAAGAGTTTTTTTATTTAAATGAACTTAAGTCGAGTATGGGCTTGAGAATTCTGAATTCCACTTTTACTGATCAGTGTCAACAGTCTTAGCACTGCAGGGACCTCGACTGATCGTTTAGTTAAAGTAAATCTGCAATTAACTTTTAGATTTTGTAGTCGATTCAGAGTAATCTCTTTATCTCCTTAGAGCCAGTGAAATCATGCGATTCATAGAGCACTCATCATAATCGACGGTTGGGCCAATGAACAAATAGTGAAAATTATTATTTAAGCTGAGAGGTGTGAAATGTAAAATTTAGAAAAACTGGCTGACTAGGAAAGGATCTGACGAACCAAAGCCGGAAGAATTGGTGTCAGCAAACTAGGATTGTTAGTAGAGGTTATCACCAATAATTTCTAAATATAGCCTTAACTATTACAAGAAACACAACTTTACTAAAATTATCCCTCTTAAGAAATTAATGTCTCGGGTCTAGATGAGTGACTTAGTAAAATTAATAAAACCTGTGAAATAATTTGATTAGTACAGAAGGGATAAATCAAGTCTGACAACCAACAACGAGATTGGCGTCCAGCAAAGGTAAGTTAACTATAAGAGATTAGCCGTGCTCTGCTCTTTCTATGACTTAATTTAAATTATGACCGAGCTGTAAAATTATCACCGAAACTCTAGGCTGCCTACCTTCGCGTGTTCTGCTATGAAAACAAGTTAACACTACTTTTATACACACGAGGATAAAGGTGTAGGTTCTAGAGGAAGTGAGCCGTCGACTAACAAGGGGAGTGTTAGTGACAGTGAAATACCGAGGAAATTAAAGGTGTTCGGCTGTCTAGCAAAGGAACGCTAGCAGCAGCGAGAGTAGAGATTTTGGTAGTATATGGAGCGCTGACAAACTAACAACAATGGTTAGCGTCAGTAGAAAAATACGAGGTTGATAGGAACGGGCTGACAACTAACAATGGAGGTGTTAGCATCAGTACAATAATCGAGGAGTCCAGTAGAATACTTCAGAGGTAGTACCTTAGAGAGGGACACAGAGCTGACTACTAACAACATGGTTAGCGTCAGTAAAATACGTCGCACAAGGGGACAGAACTAGAGAGAACAACCGCTGACTACTAACAAACTCGGATAGCGTCAGTAAAATACTTCGCAAAAAATTAGTGTCCCAGAATTGGCAAATCCTCACTACTACTGGTAAACTCGAGTTATTTTCCACACGCTAATTAAAATTTTATATGTTCGAAATTGCGTTTAACTACTTGAGAGAAGTGTTTCAAATTAATTAACCAAGAGATATACGACAATAAATTATTCCTTGTACCGTAAATAAATACACAGTAACTAGCAAATACGAGAACAAGAGCGAGTTACTTTAAAAATACTAGCGAAATCCTTTAGCAAGTAAGTGAAATAAAATGTCAGAATAAATCCAAAATTCGTAGCTTTAATTAATTAAACACTTTTACTAAACAATATTAAAATATTAATTATTAATTGTTAATCTTTTATTAAATTCGCAATAAAATACAATAGAGCAGAGAACAGCTTAGGACTTAGAGAAGGGTGTAGTCCTACCTTAGAGATGACTTCCTCCTCTGATGTCTCGGGGAGAAGTGTCGTCCGTCGGCGCAGAACGCGGCAACGGCCAGGAGGGATGCGCTCGTGCGCATGTCCGGTGGCAGGCAGGCAGCGGCAGGCCAAATCGCCTCGCGCGCGATGACCGGTGGCGGGCAGGCAGCGGCCGGTCAACTCGCTCGCGCGCGAAATTCAAATGGACGCGCCGCTGACGCGTCGATTTAAATGATTCATTCTTGCCAGATATTACTCATATTATGGTTTTAAATTTGGAAAAGTGATTCATTGTTAATTACAATAATATTTATGAAAATATGTTTCCTGTAATAGTTGAATTTAATTTCTAAAAGACATTTTTCTAATAATTATAAATTTTACTACCGGTTTTAAATTAAAATAATTATGAAATTGTAGAAAAACTCCGGCTTTTAATTCTTAGAATTAAATTTGTAACATGTGAAAAAAACATGTTACACTCCCCCGTTACTTCGAAAAAGAAAAACGAACAAAAGAAAAGATTCTTTGGCATAATAAAGGATAATGTGGTCCACCGGAAAGGTATGGTGCTTCCACTCACGGGTAAACTTAAGGTATTCTTCTTAGGAAAATTAAGGAAAGTCTTATATTTAACAAAATAAATATTAACTTTTATTTAACAAAATAAAAAATTTTACTCTAGCAACATAACCTTATCCTAACTCTTGCAACTAACTATACATGTGACTCAAAATCAAAATTTCTAGCACTATCTTCAATATAAAAACAACCTTCTAACTAAATGGTACATTTGTAAAAGCAAAATTAAATTGTATACCTAAGATATCACACAGTAACTCAGTTATTTACATGTTCATGGCAATATAGTTCTTTTATTTTGTTACTAATATGACCCCTGAATAAACTAGCGTTTCAACGTGATGTAGATTATCGAGAGGATATCAGGCACACCCACCGGAACCGGTAGTAGGGTGCCCCAGAATGGAAGAGTTTAAGATCTTTGGCATGGGCTACCCCGACCTTTTTACCTTGAGGAGTCCTTAAGCCGAAACATATTACTTCCGATTTTTGCTCCGATGTTAAAGGGAGCGTCGTCGAATTTCGGGCTAGTTTCGCAGCAACATAGTCTGAGGCTGATGAAAGTGTATGGCAGCGTTTCCAGACCTGTTGGTCAACGGTAAAACGAGTTTGTCTCGCCTGCGGAGTTTGTAATACCGGGCTTGTCTAGCGTGTGCTGCTTCAAATGTTCTTAGACACCTTTTTTGTAGTCTTAACATCAGTTGCAACCGTTGCTGATATTTTCTCTTTGGTTGAGAGGTTCTTGACGTGTTTCCTAGATTCTGTCCATCTGTTCAAGGACCGATCCCTTAAGAAGCCCTGAGAATAGGATCAAATATCCCATGGTGAAAAACGAAAGCTGCCCATAGTTTTAAAAGTAGTTAAACCAACCAAATTCAATATTTGTAGCTCGCTAATTATGCAAGATATAACGAAAATAATCTCTGGTTCAAGAAATATAGCATTCCGACTATTTGGATGTCTTTTTATAGCAAGAGTAGTTTAATCCATCACTTTAAAACATTAGTCCCAGTTCGGGCGCCATTTTATAACGTAGGTTTTTCGGAGGGTTAGCGAGGAGGGGAGAGGTGTCCGGATAGGGCAGCCAGGCGTGGGTTTAGTGATTTTTAAAGTCACTAAAATCAGTTCCAGGGGTCAAGAGTTTTTTTATTTAAATGACTTAAGTCGAGTATGGGCTTGAGAATTCTGAATTCCACTTTTACTGATCAGTGTCAACAGTCTTAGCACTGCAGGGACCTCGACTGATCGTTTAGTTAAAGTAAATCTACAATTAACTTTTAGATTTTGTAGTCGATTCAGAGTAATCTCTTTATCTCCTTAGAGCCAGTGAAATCATGCGATTCATAGAGCACTCATCATAATCGACGGTTGGGCCAATGAACAAATAGTGAAAATTATTATTTAAGCTGAGAGGTGTGAAATGTAAAATTTTAGAAAAACTGGCTGACTAGGAAAGGATCTGACGAACCAAAGCCGGAAGAATTGGTGTCAGCAAACTAGGAATGTTAGTAGAGGTTATCACCAATAATTTCTAAATATAGCCTTAACTATTACAAGAAACACAACTTTACTAAAATTATCCCTCTTAAGAAATTAATGTCTCGGGTCTAGATGAGTGACTTAGTAAAATTAATAAAACCTGTGAAATAATTTGATTAGTACAGAAGGATAAATCAAGTCTGACAACCAACAACGAGATTGGCGTCCAGCAAAGGTAAGTTAACTATAAGAGATTAGCCGTGCTCTGCTCTTTCTATGACTTAATTTAAATTATGACCGAGCTGTAAAATTATCACCGAAACTCTAGGCTGCCTACCTTCGCGTGTTCTGCTATGAAACAAGTTAACACTACTTTTATACACACGAGGATAAAGGTGTAGGTTCTAGAGGAAGTGAGCCGTCGACTAACAAGGGGAGTGTTAGTGACAGTGAAATACCGAGGAAATTAAAGGTGTTCGGCTGTCTAGCAAAGGAACGCTAGCAGCAGCGAGAGTAGAGATTTTGGTAGTATATGGAGCGCTGACAAACTAACAAACAATGATTAGCGTCAGTAGAAAAATACGAGGTTTGATAGGAACGGGCTGACAACTAACAATGGAGGTGTTAGCATCAGTACAATAATCGAGGAGTCCAGTAGGAATACTTCAGAGGTAGTACCTTAGAGAGGGACACAAGAGCTGACTACTAACAACATGGTTAGCGTCAGTAAAATACGTCGCACAAGGGGACAGAACTAGAGAGAACAACCGCTGACTACTAACAAACTCGGATAGCGTCAGTAAAATACTTCGCAAAAAATTAGTGTCCCAGAATTGGCAAATCCTCACTACTACTGGTAAACTCGAGTTATTTTCCACACGCTAATTAAAATTTTATATGTTCGAAATTGCGTTTAACTACTTGAGAGAAGTGTTTCAAATTAATTAACCAAGAGATATACGACAATAAATTATTCCTTGTACCGTAAATAAATACACAGTAACTAGCAAATACGAGAACAAGAGCGAGTTACTTTAAAAATACTAGCGAAATCCTTTAGCAAGTAAGTGAAATAAAATGTCAGAATAAATCCAAAATTCGTAGCTTTAATTAATTAAACACTTTTACTAAACAATATTAAAATATTAATTATTAATTGTTAATCTTTTATTAAATTCGCAATAAAATACAATAGAGCAGAGAACAGCTTAGGACTTAGAGAAGGGTGTAGTCCTACCTTAGAGATGACTTCCTCCTCTGATGTCTCGGGGAGAAGTGTCGTCCGTCGGCGCAGAACGCGGCAACGGCCAGGAGGGATGCGCTCGTGCGCATGTCCGGTGGCAGGCAGGCAGCGGCAGGCCAAATCGCCCGCGCGCATGACCGGTGGCGGGCAGGCAGCGGCCGGTCAACTCGCTCGCGCGCGAAATTCAAATGGACGCGCCGCTGACGCGTCGATTTAAATGATTCATTCTTGCCAGATATTACTCATATTATGGTTTTAAATTTGGAAAAGTGATTCATTGTTAATTACAATAATATTTATGAAAATATGTTTCCTGTAATAGTTGAATTTAATTTCTAAAAGACATTTTTCTAATAATTATAAATTTTACTACCGGTTTTAAATTAAAATAATTATTGAAATTGTAGAAAAACTCCGGCTTTTTAATTCTTAGAATTAAATTTGTAACATGTGAAAAAAACATGTTACACTCCCCCGTTACTTCGAAAAAGAAAAACGAACAAAAGAAAAGATTCTTTGGCATAATAAAGGAATAATGTGGTCCCACCGGAAAGGTATGGTGCTTCCACTCACGGGGTAAACTTAAGGTATTCTTCTTAGGAAAATTAAGGAAAGTCTTATATTTAACAAAATAAATATTAACTTTTATTTTAACA
>CM061534.1:32210146-32243258 GCA_030545055.2 Neoaliturus tenellus | reverse complement strand
ATTTGATTAAATGAATATTTAAATATATGTTTAAAACACGTTTATTTTGATGCGGATAAAAATAGTAAAACGTTCTTAGTTAAAAAGGTTTCACAAATGAGGGTATTTTTCAGTGGTAAACCAAAAGTTAATGTTTTTTTTTTCAGAGACAAAGCAATCAAAGCTGATATGACAAGAAAGGAGCATGCGGGCAGATTGTTTAATTATTTTTTTGGAAAGTCATTAGGTATCATTTCATAATTCTTCCTGTATTTTAGAAACAGAATGAAATCGTACATTCAACAACCTCCCACGCTTTGAACGTTGTGTTTAAAAGGAGGAAATCGATTTATTCTATGTCTGGAAAATTCTAAACATTATATACTTTATTTTATATTTAATGAAGTTCGTTACAAATTTCATGTAATTCAAAATATTTGTTAAAAACACATTACAAATATATTTTTAACTAATATGTAGTGGATTATAGTTAAATAACATAAATAAGTCATAGATGAATATTTCTTCAGTTTATTTTAAGTAAATTTGAGTTTAATTTCGATTTTGGTTTTGAATTACGTATATTTACAATTACAATATAATAAATGATTATTTTTTATTAATTTATGTAAAGGATATTAAAATACTTAGGTTTTAAATGAATATATGGTCGATTGTTTGATTTTATTTTGATTAAAGTACTAAAAATAGATTCTAATGCAGACAAAACACAGGAAATGAAAAGGAAATTACATCCCGAATTTAATATTTGGCCAATGACTTTTGACATGCGATGCAAATGCAATTTGTACTACCTTTTCAATCTACTTAATGGAAACTAAACTTTGAAATAATGATATATTTTACCAACGTATTTACTGTAGTTGTGACTTATTTAATATTGATTTTATTTATAGAAGGTATAGTTTGAA
Organism: Neoaliturus tenellus; assembly: GCA_030545055.2. Taxonomy (NCBI): domain Eukaryota; kingdom Metazoa; phylum Arthropoda; class Insecta; order Hemiptera; family Cicadellidae; genus Neoaliturus; species Neoaliturus tenellus. The sequence continues at coordinate 32,242,347 of CM061534.1, read as the reverse complement.
TACCGCTATTTATTTTATACTTTTAAAATTAAATTAACATGTAAGTTTTTTGATAATAATTTATTTAACCAAACACCCCATCAAATGCAAAAATAAAACTCAGCTTATGTGCCTTCAATGCACTCATGTAAAAAATATAATGTTATTTTCCTTAAAAAGATGATAATTAAACTAAAAAAACACAATTGAAAAATCCAAAAGTTTTTTTTTACAATATTTTATATATTTTATAATAACCGTTAATTATTTTACGTAGTTAATAATCTCTATACTCACCCCTCCACACAACACCTATTGACTGGCAGATGCTCAGTTCCCATAGTTTGTTATGGAACATAAATTGGTTTCTTAAAGATTTCCTCCATCATTTATTCTCTCCCACAATCAATCAACTGTCACTTAGCTGTCACATTTGTTCTAGAAACACGGACTAAATTAGCGTTGGTTAATTGTGTGACGTCATGTACACACCCCCTCCCTGCATTACTTACTGTCACATCCACCGGTCACCAGTCCAATAAATACCGACATCCCTCGTGCTGAATGAGATTTCTATTAATAGAGATTACGTACTCCCGAAATTAATTATCTGAAAAATTATTAGTTGCAAATAAAAACCTAACAACTTGCTTTAATATACTCACCATCACGTTTTCTCAATTGCTTCACTATTACTTACTAATCCAGTGATAGCCATAACGACGTGGTATCACGTTCCATCAAGTACCATCACGATTATCACGCACCATAACGTAACAACTTGTACTATTATGTACCATCATGTAACATCTTGTACCATCATGCTCCATTATGTTTCATCCCGTACCATCATGTACCTTCATGATCCATTATGTACCATCACGTAACATCTTGTACCATCATGCTCCATTATGTACTATAACGTAACATCTTGTACCATCATGCTCCATTATGTACCATCACGTACCATCATCATGTACCTTCATGCTCCATTATGTACCATCACGTACCATCATGTACCATCATGCTCCATTATGTACCATCACGTAACATCTTGTACCATCATGCTCCATTATGTACCATCACGTACCATCATGTACCATCACGCTCCATTATGTACCATCACGTACCATCATGTACCTTCACGTACCATCATGTACCTTCATGCTCCATTATGTACCATCATGTACCATCATGTACCATCATGCTCCATTATGTACCATCACGTAACATCTTGTACCACCATGCTCCATTATGTACCATCACGTACCAGCATGTACCATCATGCTCTATTATGTACCATCACGTAACATCTTGTACCATCATGCTCTATTATGTACCATCATGTACCATCATGCTCCATTATGTACCATCACGTACCATCATGTACCTTCATGCTCCATTATGTACCATCACGTACCACATTGTACCATGATGTTTCATTATTTGCCATCATGTACCTTCATGCTCCATCATTTACCAACACGTACCATCTTGTATCATCATGTACCATTACATACCATTATGTACCATAATGCTCCATCATATACCAACACGTACCATCTTGTATCATCATGTACCATTACGTACCATTATGTACCATAATGCTCCATCACGTACCATCATGTACCATCATGCTCCATTATGTACCATCATGTACCATCATGTACCATCATGCTCCATTATGTACCATTACGTACCATCATGTACCTTCATGCTCCATTATGTACCATCACGTACCACATTGTACCATGATGTTTCATTATTTGCCATCATGTACCTTCATGCTCCATCATGCTACCAACATGTACCATCTTGTATCATCATGTACCATAATGCTCCATCATGTACCAACACGTACCATCTTGTATCATCATGTACCATTACGTACCATTATGTACCATAATGCTCATCATGTACCAACACGTACCATCCTGTATCATCATGTACCATTACGTACTATCATGTACTATAATGCTCCATTATGTACCTTCACATACCATCTTGTAACATCATGCTCCATTATGTACCATCATGTACAATCTTGTACCATCATATTAAATTATGTACCATCACGTACCATCATGTACCATCATGCTCCATTATGTACCATCATGTACCATCATGTTCCATTATGTACCATCACCTGTTATTATGTACCATTATGTACCATGTTGTATTATCGTGTACCATTGTGTACCATCATGTACCATCACGTATCATCATGTACGATCATGTACCCATTACGCACTATTATGTAACATCACTTTCCATTATGTATAATCACGTACCAACACGTACCGCTCAATGTGATTGAGGTTGAAAAATATCTACCTAACTTCGTATTGTTAAATTAAAAGTCCATACAATAGGTTGTATGGAAGAGCAATTTATTTGTAATATGCTGTAAGAAATTTATATAAAAATATTTATTATTTATTTTTACCTTTGCTTAAGTTATTGTATCATAGAAAGAAAGCAAAAATACATTTCTATCAAATAATTTTTGTGATTATAGGGGTTATAATTATTACTAATAAAAATTAAAAGAAGAAAGAATTTAAAGTGGTTTTAGAATAGTATTCAACGAAGGACTAAGATTCTTGGATGTTTATTCATTATCATAACAATATTTACTTTGTAATTCTGGTTTGTCATCGGCGAAAATTATTCATCTTTACACGGTTCTTTAATGCCGTGGAACATGTTGGCATAAATAATTGTCGGATTTTGGCTTGATTATACTGCAATAATTGTTGCTATACAATTTAACTGGGGGACAACTAGCCAAAGTGTATATTGGAAATAAGAAACAATTTGTTTGTTACATATATTTTAAACATGGACTTATAAAAATTTCTATAACAACTGTAATACACTCAGTATATACTATTTTATTTTAAAAGAATTATTATCTGCACTAAAGTACAGTGAGAGGTATATCTGAGATGGTTGAAGAGATAGAGAAGTTGAAAAATATTGACATACTTCAAATGTAGTTTTGAAGACTATATCGAAAATAAAAAAATAAAAAACACTTCCTGTGTCCTCATTATTTTTCTTTGTAATATAACAACTGCGTTTTATTTTACAAGTGTAAATTAAAAATTATTTATCCACTGAGGTAAAAATGCCAAGAATATAGAGCCAAAGTGTAATATTACTTTAATATTAAAAGAACCTGAATAACAGTTTTAGAAGTGTTGTGAAAATTCTTTGACAATCATCTAGAAAAGCGATACTTTGTTTGTGAATAACCTGATTTAAAAATCCCTATAGTAAAACCTTTGTGATTCTATTATTGCGCACTTACCTTTGTGTATGGGAGATAACATTAAAATCAGAAATGGTATACTAAACTAATTCAACTAATTAGAATATAAATGTATACATAATGTACAAATCATTATTTTAAAATTTGTGGTAAACTTACATGTTTTCTGTTACGATTTCTATTTTGATATCTTGATTGAAATTGCGACGTAACTAAATTAAATAGGTAGTCCAAGCCAAGTATGAATGAGAGATGCGTGTACGATGATTGTGGCCCGATCTTGTAGTCTTATTACTGACTAATAGTGTAGAAAAATTAGTCGGGAAAAATGAAATAATTTTTGGTAAGCTAATTTCTTTTTAAATGTGTTCAATGGCATCCCCTGACCTTCCTCCGAAAAGTCCCCTGCAATCCCATGTGGGGATCATGCCAAAATATGAGGGGTTGGCCTATAAGGAGTTAAAATATATTTTGATATTAAGCATACTAAATTTGGATAAGTTCCAGAAGGTTTGTATATATCAAATTAAAGGTCTTAAAATGTAGAGCACAATGCCGTAAACCCGACCTAAATATAACGGTCGAGAGAAAAATGGCAGACGTTCAAAATTTAGAATAAAATAATACTATCAAAACTTTGAAATACAATAACTTCCGACGTATATGACCTTTTGAGGTCTGGTTTTCGGCTATGTACTCTCCTTATTAAGGACTTTAAAATTATGTATAGCATGGCTATGGACTAAGAAATTTTTTTCAAAACTCCCTCTTTGGGACGTCCATGTGGTTTATGATGGTTCAAGGGTAATATGATGGGCATATGTCAAACTATCCGTATTTGCCAAGGTAATTGTACAAGCAAACATTTGCCGCAAACCGGACCTCAAAAGGTCAAGTATTTCTAATATTATTACAATTTTAAGCGTGTTGATTAAAATTTTATTTTTATTCTAAGTTTGACAGGCTGCCATTTTCGACTCAAGCAACCTTTTGAAATGGGGTTCGCGGCATTGAATTCTACTACTTTAGAGCTTTAATTTGATATACATAAACCTTTTGGTCGGCGAAAGACTTATTTCTGACTCCACGAGGGCCATCCCATCATTTTTAGGCATGTTGCCCACTGGGGATTTCAGGGGACTTTTCTGATGGAGGTCAGGGGATGACATAGATCACATTTCAGCAAAAATTGGCTGTCCAAAAATTTTTTCATTTTCCAGCCATATTTTGGCTTAATTTTACTACACTATAAGGCTAACATTCTCTTTAGTTTAATTTAATTTTTAATTCATTGTTACATAAATTAACGTATAATAAAAACTATACGGGTTAGTTAAGAGTCATCTTCACCTTTGGGCTGGCAGCCCAAAGGTGAAGATTTTTGCTCAGTCGGCAATGTTAACTATACGGCTTTTAATGCAAAACATGGCATTTTATTCCCCTGTTTTGGACGCCGTTTTTCAACAAATTTTCTTTAAACTTGGTTAGTGTTTAGTTGAAGTTATTTTAGGCCCCTCATACCTCAAAATTATTAAAATTTAACCAATATAACTAAGGAAACTCGATTTACTTTGTGACTTCACAGAGAGTATTATTGGTTAACTTTTCTAAATTTTGAGGTATTACGGGCCTAATATAACTATTCAACTAATCACTTACCAAGTTTAAAGAAAATTGGTTTAAAACGGCATCCGAAACAGGGGAATAAAATACCATGTTTTGCATTAAAAGCCGTATGGTTAACATTGCCTGCTGTGCAGCAATGGGCTACTGGCCCAGGGGTGAAGATGACTCTTAATGACTCAATTTTAAGTGTTGTTTTTAATGAATACTTTCATTAATGTATATTTACAGAAAAACCTTCAATTAACTAAAGAAAGGATTTACAAGCACTTTCTTTCACAATCAAAATCAACGCAAACATATTTACTCTTTGGCATAATATACAGTAACTAAATAAAAAATGCCATTTGTACTGAACATTCCAAAATTAGTGCTAACTTACTCGGGTTACGACTGCAGCATGATATAGACCAAAAGTAATGATGGCAAAAATAAATATAAATAAACACGGTATCAGTGTTATTTTTTTAATTAATATATCATCCTGTCCTTAGGTTTGCTTGTTTTTTTTTATTTTTATATATAATCCACTAATAGAAGTATTTGTGCTTGGTGCACATGTTCTCATTAATTGAGGCTTCTTCCGTCGTGAATTGAGTATTCTGGATATGACGCGTTTCCCCGGTTGCTGGCAAATAACACGAGGTGAGGTGATGATAGTTACCACCTAAAGACACCAGTCACGGCATTGCTGAGGATCCCATTGGACCAACTACCACATTTAACTTCCTAATGAAATGTTATCCCTCCGAAAATTCAAGAAAGAGTTAGTCTTACCACGGACCATGGTAACCTATGTATTAGTATAATAACAGCCAGTTGAATTCGCTCTCCACTAATGAGAACAGAACGTTGGCTAAAAGTAAAATAAACAAGGCAAGTGGAAAGCAAGCCTGCGATCTGTAAATCAGCAGAATCTCATGTGTTTGTAATCGCAGGCGTTGCGTTGGTCAGACTGTTTGTTTGGTATCTTCGTGGTTGGTAGCACTGTTTGGGACTCAGCATGTAGCCCAATGCTGCTGTTTACCCACGATTCCTGTAAACTCTACGTGTATGGACTAGGTCGTGTTTACCATCAGAAGCTGAATCTCGATCTCGATTTAGGATTGAGTCAGTCCTGGATGAAAACAATTTCAAAATACTCTACAATTCAATTTTTACTTCCAAATATTACTCAGGGTACTTCGATAATAAATTCTTTGTTTCAAGTGTTATTGCCAGTATTCATTTAGGCGATAGTCCTGTTATTCTCATCACACTTACCAGTTGAACTTGATGAGAACCAGATCTCAGGCCATTGAAGAGTTCTGGAGCACTAGAGCAGTGGTGCCCCTTAGATATTTATTTTAATGGAACATAAAATGTATTGTTAACATATATTTTGGATCATCGACACCAACATCCAAGAATTATAACATTAATAATTTATTAATATACATTTATGCTGAACGAGAAAGTGAAAATGCTGTTTTTAAATATAAATTTGTGAGCCAATGAATGTGTATTCATGTTGAATAGACACTTTAGACCCAAACTGATTAAATATTTATTTATTTAATTTATTCAATGTTATTTAAGTTACAGTTTCAATAGGGGATCCTCTTGCAAAAATTTATTTATGATTTGTAACTGTGGTATAACAATAGTAGAGGTACTCCCATAGTTCAAGTATAGTTTCTTCATAAATTGTCAATTTTTGTTTATAAAACTAAGGTTAAAGTGCTACCATAATTTTAAAACTAAGAAGGTTTTGTGATATTTGCAGGAAACTTAATTGAAACCATTTATTTTTATATGGAGCTCGGAGCAAAAATATAAATCCTTGGGCTAATTGATTATTTTAAGGAGTTCAATAAGGCTACGGTCAAAATATTTTCGAACGTAATGTCAAAGTGCTACTTCATTCAAAAAATTCTAGATCAATGTCAGTTACCTTTGGTAATCACCCCCTTCCCACCCATGTTTGCATAGCCTTACGGGGTTAATAATTATTCTTACCAATGGTAGGGCCTATATCTTAAAATAAAATCGGTAAAATTATATAGTAAACATATAAAAAAAATCAATTTGCTTAAAAAATGTAAGGAGTTTTATTGTGACCTTTGTGTCAACCTTGAAGTCTTTAGGAATTGAAATAAATTTTCTAGGAAAAGTTTTAGGTCCCGCAAGTAATAAATGAAAGCTTTGAGTTGTGCAGCGACCGATATTGTCACCAGCGGCGTCAATCAGTTTGATATTTCTGGTTCACTTGTTGAATGACGTCACTCACTGCGAGAAATCGGAAGGTCGTGAATATTTTTTAGTTTCTTTTCTCAGTAAAATTAAATACAAAACATTACAAATGTATTGTGGAAAAACCACCGATGTGAAAATTATTAATTGTTCGTCGGACAACATTACTTAAAAAAATCTGATACTATGCACACAATTATATAATTAATAATAGTATTAGTATTATTATTATAGATATATATATTTAACTTCGTAACTTTTAAACTTAAGAATGCTTCACATGGTATTGTCAGAACAGTTACGCTTGTCTAGTCTTATTTATTTATAATTTAAAATAGGGGGCCCCTCAAAGATCGTCATGCAGTGCTTCGAGTGATCCCATTTAGTACCTTATTTGAAGTCCGATAAAAGTTTGAGAGGTTTTTAATCAAAGATAAAGACTTGGACTATTTCATTCGCTTTTGGATATTTTAATATTAGTATTCATACTAAGCTATAATCGTATCATTTTGATAAACTTTGAACCATTAGAGCTTAATTTATATTAAAAGTATTAAATAATTGGAGCAGGAAGAGTTTTTAGAACTGTTAGACGCCCCGGACAGAGGGAACATATGTGTATTCCTAGAATACTCTTTACCTTCCCTTTTGCCAAGGGTGTTCCTTCGTGTTCGTCGTCTACAGTTTTCTCTGATGTTGGCTTACGCTACGACCAGAAGCCACAATCAAAACTAATCTACCACCTCTATTAAAAATTTTGCAGCTTCAATAAAACTACCTCACTATTTACATGCTGTATTTAATTTAAAACCAAACAATTTTTTATTTGAACTAATTTAGGGATACCATCAAGGAGCATGGGGGCGGAGCCCCAATCGAGATGTAGGCGAGTCTAACCTATACACTGATAAATAATAAATTTACTTCAAATATGTTCTGTTGATTGTTTTTGGTGTAAATCAATACATACTTATTTACACCCCTATTATATGTTAATTATTAAGTGTATGATCATGTCTCCTTACTTCTGATATGGTCAAACTTTCCTCTTATCATAAGTTATAGTAAATTAGCCAGAATTTATTCTCAAAAAAGCAATTAAGTAATCAATTTGTATATTATATGAATTCTAGAGTATCTATATTTTAATAGGCAAGCATGTTTCATTTCATCCTTTATTGTCAGTTTGTGTGCATATCAGGAGAAATCCGAGCATAGAGTTAAAAATTTAGTGGTGTGTAGATGAGCATAATCCCACAATAATTCACATTTGCCCCCAAAGGGATACGCCCCACAGGCTTTAAAAGTTTCAATGTTAATCTTTTGGAAGAAGTTTAATTGATCGCATCATTAGACAGCTGTTTTAATACCCAATGCTAGCAAATCAGAAGGAACAGAATAATAGATGTTTCATTAAATTTTTTTAACTAATTGTTTCCAGATCAAGGAAAATTATTTTTGAATTTCAACCAGTGGGCGATTTCTAGTAATGTTTAAAAAGCGAAGAGCGTGTAAGGATTGCGAATATTGGTTTATAGGTTTGATATTTGAACACAGAAAAAATGCCTAGAATACATACAAAAAATAAAGGCATTGTGTTAATAGATTACGTAAACATATATTTAAAAATGTTTTTATAACTATTTTTATAATTATATTTTTATGTTAGATTAAAAAAGATAAAGAACAGTTTTGCAGTAAACAACGTATAAGAGACAAGAGCGTCTGAGTAAAGAGATTTATTTACATTTGCATTAAAGATGAGGCTGGGTTTATTGAAATCGGACCGTTTTTATGTGTTTTCTTCCCTTTTGCATTTAAGAAATAAGAGATAACTTTGTAAAGTTCATGATAAAAACAATACATTATAAAATGTTATTATTATTTCTGATATTTATTACTTTAAGCCTACTAAATATAAATAGAGCTTTTGTTTAATTTATTAAAGGCAATCAAAACGTTTAGGCCTACTATAAATCAGTATAACTTTCTTTAAGAACTATATTAAACCAACCAGCAGATAAAGAAATATTTCTATGAAAAGTATACTACGATGGTTTTGTCAAAAATTAATAAATCAATCCTATACTATAATACGAGGAATGTCTGAAGGGATGTGTGTTCCACGATCTCGAAATCTAGCTGTCAGATTTTGCTTAAACTTTGCAATTAAAAGTGTATTGGCCCAAAAATAAGTTTAGAAAAGGCCTCCATCCCAGGAAAAATCGAATTTTGTCAGAATTTAAGTTTAAAAATCGTAATTTTTAACATTGGTCTTATGGGTTGCTATTTTGGTAACGAAATAACAACGAAAGGTATACAAAAATGAAGGAACATTAATATTAAGCAGACTTTTTGAAACAGCTGTTAACTGTGAAGAGGTATAGTTGGTTGTTGGGGGAAATTTAATAGCTCTAATGACACTATATAAAAACTGAATTAAAACCAACGAGCAAGGCTCGGTTAACCTGGTACTAGTCATTATAACACATAATATTTATGTTTAATAACTGATATACTTCAAGCGATAAATATAAATACGAGTGCTTGTTCTTTTAATTTATATATACAAATCTTAATTTGTGACTAATCTTTTATTGAATACAGCTTTGAGAAAAACAGACTTTCTAAGTTCCTGGAAGCTGTCTTCCGTCGGTAATTTCTCATGAGTTTTCACTTTCTCTTCTTAAATAAAATAGGAACGCTAATTGCATCCAGCTTCTGCGTCTTTTATAAAAACAATAAGTGAATTTTTATTTTATTTACAAATTTTTAAATTTAAACATAATGAGTTTTTTTACCTCACTACGTGTGTTATATTTCGTCTCAAGGGCCACAAGGGCCGAGTGGCGTTTTGCCGGCCCCGAGATCGTGTTTCAAGTTCGAGACGAAGTCGAGAACTTGAAACGATCGAGGGTTGGCAAAACGCTTTCGGCCCGAGTTACTAACGATATTTTTCATCACACTACACAATGCAATAAATATTATACTTGTGAAAAAATAGTTTATTCAGAGCCAAACAACTAAGCCAAGCATAACTACTAACTTAATCTAGCGGGATGCAATGTGTTTCCGGTTGCTAGGCAACCAATTCATTTCATTGTTGCAGTCACATGTTTTTGTGATACAACGTGTTGTGAATGTTTTTATCTAAGGTCTAGGCCAACTGATTTTGCAGGCCTAGGCCGGAAAATTTTGCCGGCCTAGGCCGGCAAAACAGGTGTTTCGACGGTAGAAACGAGGGTCGAAAACAGGTGATATCGATGTAGTGTGATGAAAAAGATACTTTCATGCTTTATTTGAGATAATGACGAAAACTTGGTGCGTTTTTTCAATGAAAAATATTAATTGGCGCAGTGTTACTGACAATGACTTGCTGAATCATTTAGCATAATCATTAATTAACAGCCTAATGAACAACGCAAACCTTTGCATGATACTATCTTTACTTAATAATTTACAGTATCCATTGAAATGCCATTCTTTGGCTGCCTAATCAAACTTAAAGTATACAGTAAAAGCTATTGAATGTCAAATATAAAAAAAATAAATAAAATATGTGGAAGTGCTGTAGGCAACGTATGAGGCAGGGAATAATATATTCCAATCAAGGATCATAATGAATACTATATATTATTAAATGGTAATGCTATAGAAATTTCAACTGTATGTAAAACCAGCTTCATCTAAAGGACATTTACCAAGAACATTAGAAAATAGCTTACTCTAAAGGATAAATTACCTATCAAATATCAATAGTTGGTAATTTTATATATCTTTTTATTGGACGTAAAAGCCGATTCCTCTATATATTAAAACGAACATATCAACACATAATGATTAAATTAGCCTTTTCAATATACATGTAATTCACCTCATTTGCTACTTTATGAGTTCCAAATAAATTACCAAGGACTTATCAATAGTTGGTGACAATATAATCCCTCCCAATGTGTATCGGCCCGGCTTACTCCGCAACTTATAAGCGGATTACCAACGATATCACAACATTTGGTGGCGATGGTTTCGGTTTTTGATGTGTACATCAAATCAGCTTAGCTCTTCAGTTATCTTACTAACGTGTTGGTAAATTATAGTGATACTAACACTCTACGATGTATAGTTTTTATTATTTTTTAATAGATTAATAAAAACTTAGTATAGTAAAATATTCTAGAAAATTTGGAAAATTTTTATTTAGTCCCATTGTTGAAAAGAAAAAATAGGTTTTATATTTCAAATTAGTAATACTACTTAAGGTATCTAAGTAGTATTTAAATCTCTAGATCCTTCTCAGTATTTGAATAAAAAGGTAAAATACCTGATCCATAAAATAGTGAGATTTGCAGTAGTTTAAAGACTGTAGCTGTTTCTTTTTTTTGATGAACGCATCTTTTTGCCAATGTAAAACCTCAATTCTAAAACCATTTTCATCAATCCTCATGAATTTCGTCACATTTAAAACAACACAAGACACAAACACCTACCTTCAAAACTAAAAACTGCAAACTGTGAATACTTTGGGCACTCACGACAATCCACTGGCCTAAAAATTAGTCTTGTAAACAAACCTCTCAAACATGACTCTTAAAAGAGTCCAATATTGCAAAACATACATTTTCTACGTCAAGTGAAGGTCTTCAAGTGCAAGCCATTATTTGAACATCGCAATTTGGGATTGTTTTTCCTAAAACCATAGAATAATCCAGACTATTTCTGCGTTTTGTAATTAAAAAAATAAAAAATGCTGTAGTTAACAGTCTACGTTTACTTTTAAAAAAACAAATTCATGTTTTATTTTTATCAACCTTAAAAGAAATATCTTGATTTAAGTTGTTTTAAGGCAAAAAATTATGATTTAAGAAGTAGTTGTACTACTAAGTGATTAAACGAAGGGGGGCCTTTAGAACAACCTGTAAAATGAGGTGCAAATGTTGGGATTAGCATAATATGTGTTTGTTAATAAAGCTTTTGGTGCCATTAATTTTTTAGTGTCTTAATTATTACTAACAAAGTATATATATATATATATATATATATATATATATATATATATATATATATATATATATATATATATATATATATATATATATATATATATATTGCTTTTCTAAAACTTATGGACGAACATTCTTAATAACCATGTTTTACAATTTTCTCGCTAGTTATTAGCTCTTTTTCTATTATTATTTGTTTTGTTTTTTTTTTTCATTTTGTTGGGGTGTTCGGAAACTTTCTTCCAAAACTCACTGTGGTGATTTCTTGGATCAAAATGACCAAAAATATCGTAGGAACGTATGTCCTAAAATGCTTCGTTAAGTCGCTAGCCGCCATTTTCTTATGTATACTTAATATTTTTTATTTCTGTAACAGACGGGTGTATTAAGTTTAAATTTGGCATGAACCTTTATCACACCGATGTTCATTTTCAGGAAAAGAATAATTTTTTCGTATGTGTATTTTCAAAATGGCGGTAATTTAAAGCTTTTTCACTCTAATATCTCAAAACCGGGAAATTTTATCAAAATTGTATAAGAAGAAAACAAGTTGACACATTTTATCATCAAACCATATATACCAGGTTTGTAATGATCTGAAAACAAAGGACACCATTGCCATTTTACTGCAGAAAAACATTGATTTTGAAATCATGCAAATTAAGTTGTTTTATTCGAAAATTCACAATAACTACATCATTTGTTATCAGATCCTTACAAAAATTGTATCGTTGGTTAAATGATTTAATTTGTCAAAATTAGTTTTTTTTTTTATTTACGTTTTTAAGATATTTGAGGCTAAAATATCCTAGAGATTAACATCGGTGGGATAAAGACTCATGCCAAGCTAAACTTAATACACCCATACATTACTGAAATAAAAACAAAGTGACGGCTAACGGCTTAAAGAAGCATTTTAGGACGTATGTTCCCACGAAACATTTTGTTAATTTTGATCCTAGTAATCACAACACAGATTTTTAGAAGAGAAATTCCGAACACCCTGTATACAAGTAGTAGTTGTTAATGAGTTATAAATATCAATTTGTATTAACCTAGTAAACATACGTGTATTATCTATACATAATAGTTGGAAATGTCACAGTGACGTGTCGTCAAGAGTCGGTCAAGAGTCCGGCATTGACGGTGACGGACCGGCGGCGTTGACGATCTCTCGCGGCGCGGCGGCGGGGGCGGATCGATCATTGTAGTTCTCCGTGTGTCCGGTGACGGCAGCACGGTCGCGCGCCTCCACCTCCGCCTCAGTCGGCATGAGCAGGGCGTCGTAGCGACATCGGACGGGCATGGCGGGCGCTCAGGCGGGCGGCGAGGCCGTGGGGTACACGCAGTGCGTCAACCAGACCGGTAACCACAGCGACATATTCGCCTCCTTCTGCCAGCCGAACGCCTCCGGAGCAATCCCCGACGACATGGAGCCGGAGTTGCGCGTCATGGAACAAATAGTCAGCATCGTAGTTCCGATACTATTCGGCATCATTATAATCCTAGGGTTGTTTGGAAACGCGTTGGTTGTGATCGTGGTCGCGGCGAACCAGCAGATGCGGAGCACCACGAACCTTCTCATCATCAACCTCGCCGTCGCCGACCTCTGCTTCATCGTGTTCTGCGTCCCCTTCACCGCCACCGACTACATCCTCCCCTTCTGGCCGTTCGGGGACACCTGGTGCAAGATGGTCCAGTACCTGATAGTGGTCACCGCGTACGCGAGTGTCTACACGCTGGTGTTGATGAGTTTGGACCGTTTCCTCGCCGTGGTCCACCCCATCGCGTCCATGTCCGTGCGGACCGAGCACAACGCCATCCTCGCCATCGCCATCACCTGGGTGGTCATCCTGGTAACCTCCATCCCGGTGTTCCTCAGCCATGGGGAGGTCAAGTACTACTACTCCTCGACGGAGCACACGGCGTGCGTCTTCCTAGAGAGGGACCCCGTCAACAGGCCGGACGGATACAACAAGCCAGCCTTCCAGGTGGGTGCGGCCGCCAACAGATGTTACATTCTTTACGCCGTCCGTTTTCAAGGTCTGTAGAGGAAAAACCATAACTTCTTCCTAAGGTCAGCTGAATAGCTATTTTTTGTGTTCCGGATATGAAGCTTCAAAACTAAAACGGAAGTCAAGTTCCGTTATAATATATACCATTACACACAGCTGATTGAAAAAGAGAATCAAGCAGTCTTGCCACTCGTACGATATTTATCGTTACGACACCATATTACTCTATTTTACATTTGGATTATTATTAACAAACCATTAGGTAATGACCAAATTAACAATTACCAATCAAGGTAAATATAAAACCATAAATTCTACCCTAGTTTGCTTTGAAATTCCTTATTTTAGTAATAGTTGAAACAAAAAATCCCCAATGCAAACGAGAACTATTGTTTTTCCTGCAGCGTTGGCAACACTTGCAGGTAACAAAGAGTAAAATGTTGGTTTTTAACACTTTTTTAACCGACAAAACCTCTGTGGCGACATCCACGGATGTCGCAGAAACTAACACCATTGCTCTTAAGGGATGTAGCTCACCTGGCACTACAGTCATCTTGGTCCGGTTTAGCATAGCACCTAATGGAAGAGACCCTACACACAAAACCAACTCGCAAAACAACCAACAGACTATTTTGTAATCCACTAGGAAAAAAAGCAAATTTCTTAAAATAACTTGTTCAATCAATATTAATTTATATCCGTCAATTTTGAAAACAACAACACTAAACACAACATGATTACGATAATACTTATTGGAAATAACTCGTGGGAAAAAAACTTAAACTTTTGCTTTATACATTGACACTTGGTTGTGTACACGAGATTTCTCAGAATAACCCAATAGTTGCAAATCTAAAATTTTAATTTGGGCAATATATTCCATAGAATATTTTTAATTTCATATATGAGCGATTGATTCCATACTGGAGAGCGAGCATGGAGTGTTTTAGGCCCTGGTGCCTGTGAGTGTGAGTGCGTAAGTGAAGGATCCACCAAACCCTTGGTAGGCAGGAGGCGCCATGGTTAGTAGATCCTTTGGTCCCTGCTGGGGCGCGAACAGATGTTACGTCCCAGCTAGCGGGGCCGTGCCGTAGCAATGTGGACACGGAGACACCTGTTGAGCGGCCGCTGTACTAATTTATGGTCCGGTGTTACAGTCCTCGTATGTGGCCGAGAAACAAACCAAACTTAGCCTTATATCGGTTTGATTTGAACAATTAAAATATGATACATTTTTTAACTTATTATTGTGGTAGATAATAATTTATCAAGAATAATAAACAGTTTATTGCGATTTGTTATGTTTCAAACAAATTCATTTTTTATGTAAATATGGGAGATATTTTTATAAATTCGCACATAACTATAAATAATCCACAAATAAAATAGCAAATTATATTTCCCAAAAATAAAAGCAATTGTAAAACTTACAATATGACCAACGGAAAAAACTAACCAATTTGACCAGTATTTAAAGAATAAAAGTAAAAAAAAGTGGTTAAACTTAGGTCTGGCATTGTTCTTAACAATTATAAACCGAAAACTGCAAGTGATACTCGTTTTCAAATTATAAACCTGCTCTGTAGACGCTTTGTTGCGAGAACATGCAATAGGATATTTATTTTTTAACTAATACAAATAGTAATAGTCATGCCAAATAATTATAACAGTACTATAATAATAGTTCCTTGGTTAAATCTGAATCTGGTTAGATCTTGGTTAAATCTTGGTTAGATATTGAATTTTCTTGTTACATTGGCAAAATAAGTAGAGATTAATTGGTGTTATTTTGGATTTCAAATTTTTTTATTAAAAAGCTATTTTTATATTACATTATTATAATATCAACCTTCTTGAATGACTTACCACGTTATGTTGATATAAATCTGAAAAATACGAATAATGTTCCCGTTTAATGGAAAAGGTACTTACGATTCATCCTGGATTTTGAAGAATAAAAAAAAGCTTTTCTGCAAGAGAGTTTTCACAGAATAATATTTTTATTTTCCTTGTTTTGATATTTTTAACTCTTTCATATTTGTGTACAAAATAAAATTTTACCGACAAAAGTATTTTTAGTGCTCGTAAACAATATCCATAACCACGCTACGGAAAAAACCTAGTTTCATTCTAAACTGGTCAGCAGTAAAATGTATATGACTATAAATTCTAATAACTTTTTTTATAAAAGATTTCAATTTAACTTTATAGTCGGAATGTCATAACAATACTGTAAGTATTTTATGAAATTTGTGAATCAAAATTATCTGGCGTCATTGTCATACCCATTATAGTTCAGTAATAAGCTCATTTATAATAAGTATTTATCAAATTTCTTCTCAAGTTTATAATTAAGTAATACCTTTTCCTGTACAGTTGCTATAACACTGTTTTATAATTCAAAGATAAATCAAAAGGTATTTATAACTAAGCTAAAACAAGCTCCCTATTCAACACAAAAACTCATTTACAGATTTGAATTGAGAAAACATGAATTAATGTTTGGGTAATGTAAACACAAGTACTCAATTGGTCATAGTTATAAAAGTGATATTCACCGACGCAAAATAGTTTATAATTTAAAAACTTACATACACCATAATTTTGGTGTATGTACTTACTTTACTGTATGTAAAGCACTGTAACACTTTACTGTATGTATGTGTTAATACTTCATAGAATTAATAGTATATCAATACAAATAAAAACTGCAATTAAAATTCGACAAAAAATTAAGACTTTACATACAAACTTATCATATAAACAAAATCAAATTTAACTATGCTATACAAAAAATAATATTAAACTTGCATGCTATTACCTTTAACAGTTGGTGTAAAATTTAAACACAAAAATAGATTCTAATAGCCTAAATTTGAATTAAGTTTTAACTGATTAAAATATTAGTATATAACTAGCTGTCTCCCGGCATGCTTTGCAATGCCAACCTAGGGAATTTTTTTGCCCCACAGATGAGCTTGTTCACTACCCTCACTTGCAGATAGTCTACAATATCCTATAGTTTCTTATTACCGATCTCCCCTGAACACTTTAAACGAGAACAGCTCTTTTTAATTTATTACAAAGAAACATTTTTTGCAATTTTTGTGTTTATAAACAACTTTGATAAAATATTTCCAAAATCCTGACATGGGTACGTTTGTGAAGGTCCTGGCGCTAATCAATAATTAAGGCTTACAAACCTTCTCAATGAAATGTTTAAATATGTATATATGTAGTTTTATAGTAAATATTTTATATTTTATAAAGATAAGGACAATATATTTTGAAAACAAGCGAGGTTTTATAACGGTAATAAAGCACAGACAAGGTGAGCAGTAAATTAATCTTCCGCCGGTTTTTGCTCGCAGCGACTCGTGAAATACGCGTCTGTTAATCACTTTGCCGCTTATACGAGCTTTTAAAACACGAATATATGTTTGTTTGACTAATATAGATGTTTTAATGCGTCGCGCAGCGTGAAGTAACGGTCTTTATTGCACGAAAACGAAATCTTTACAAAACATAGTAAATAGTCATAACATAGTTTTGTCATAGTAAATAGTAAAATAGTAAATAGTCACTTGAAAATGACTTTGTTACCAGCTATGCGTGTAAAATTATTAAATCTAGTCGATTACCTTACACTAAATGTGGAGTTCTGCATATATTTTGTGCCACATTAACAATATATTATTATAGTTTTATTTATTTTTAAATCTATATTTTTTATAAAACATTAGTTTAGAAATATTTTGCAAACTTTTAATACATTTCTGTCTGCTTTCTGAGCAAATCTGTTCGTGTCATTAGAACAATATAATCTCATAATATCTTCTAATATTAGGGTTGAAGGCCAAATTAGAAATAGGACCAATTCATTAAATCCCTGGATTACAATTGTTTTTACGTTCATAAATGACAATGAATGTTATGGAGATAAAAAAAATACTCTTAGGAAGTAAATTTTTTTTTTTTTTTTTTTTTTTTTTTTTTTGAGGGAGAGGCAGGGAAAATGCATTACGCACACAGGTGGCCAGCCTGTAGTGTGGGACTCCCCTAAAAAACGGGTTTACCCACTAAAAAACCTCCTCTACTCTTTAGGATTCTAACCTGGAATTGTTTATCACATTACGTCAGGCTAGGCCTAAATTTGGCTTACGCCCATGGGGCTCGCTCCTTATCCAGCTGTTCGGTCAAGGGATCTGGGCCACTTCGTGGTCCAAATCGGTTTTCTTTTCCAGGAGGATACCCCGGACGAACTGTGACAAACAATCCCAGTTGCCCTCATCCTCCATAATCTTTTGGCAGACCGTGTCCACCGAAAAAACACCGAGTTTTCTTGTGGCCTCCAGGCGGGGCCTTTCCAACGCGAACAGTGGAAGAAGGTGTGTTCCGCGTCATCGGGAACGTCCGGGCAGTAGATGCAATCCGGTGAACCGGTCTTGCCCATCCGGTTCAGGTACGACTTGAAGTAGCCGTGACCTGTCAGGAACTGCGTGAGGTAGTAGTCCACCTCGCCATGCCGCCTTTCCACCCATGGTTGGACCTGCTCGATGAGTCGCGCAGTCCATCGTCCTCGGGTGTCGTGCTCCCAGCTGTGTTGCCACTGCTGGAAGGTTCGGGAGCGCTCTTCGGTTCTTGCCGTGTCCTTGCCGATCTCGCCTTGTCTCTGGTAAATCGCTTTCCTCTCCCCTGCCAAGAGCTTGACCGGGATGACTCCGGCGACCACCAGGACGGCAGGCTCGGACACTGTCCGGTAGGCGGAACACACCCGGAGCGCAGCTTGACGCTGAACCCGGCGAGTCGCAACCTGTAGCACTCCTTATCTAGAGCGCCTGCCCACACCTCTGCCCCGTAAAGGAGCACGGACTGGACCGCGGACATCAACAGACGTCTTCTGCTGGATCGGGGACCCCCGACATTGGCCATCAGCCTACTAAGGTAAGTGACTACCTTAGCGGCCTTGTCCGCCGTACGAAAGATCTGATCCCTCCAGCTTAACTTGGTGTCCACCATAACCCCGAGGTATTTGGCGGCACGAGTTGATGTGACCACCTCCCTTCCCACTCGGAGTGGACGACGGTGTCGATCCTCTTCTTCGTGAGGATCACAATCTCCGTCTTACTGAGAGCAAGCGAGAGACCGTGATCGGACATCCAGTTGTTGACCACCCGCATAACTCGGTTCAACTTCAGTTGGGCCAGCTCAACGTTGCGTGCAGCAATGAGAGCTGCAACGTCATCGGCGTACCCAACCAAAGTGGTTTCCTCAGGCATCTCGGACCTCAGGAGGCTGTCATAGGCAACGTTCCAGAGATCCGGGCCGAGTATTGAACCTTGTGCGGCACCAGAAGTGACTTCCATCGTCCGCGTTCCGTCCCTCGTGTCATAAATCAGGCTTCGAGAGCGTAGATAATCCTCGATGAGCCGCAACAGATATGCAGGAATACGAAAGGTGTTGCGAAGCGCATCCAACATATCGACCCACCTTGCCGAGTTGAAGGCATTCTTGACATCAAGCGTAACAAGAAGCACTACTCGGCGGGAGAAATGGTTGTGGCTCTCGGCTCTCTCCACAGCTCTCTGAACTTCGGTGACAGCGTCGATCGTTGACCGTCCCTTTCTGAAGCCGATCTGACGGGGGCATAAGTCCCCGGCAGCTTCCACGGCAGAAGTCAGGCGGGAACGGATCAGCTTCTCGAACAGCTTCCCAGCCGTGTCCAACATGCAGAGAGGCCTGTGGGACGACGGCAGCTCGGGATCATCTTTGCCCTTGCTGATCAGTACAAGCCTGGCTGTTTTCCAGGGAGCCGGAAACACCCCTTCTACCAAACAGGCATTGTACATTCTCAACAACAAGTCAGCGTTGATTGAAAATACTTTCTTTAAAGCCTCACTGGGAATCCCGTCCGGGCCAGGAGCCTTGTTGCTCTTCAGGGAGAGAACGGAGGTTTTCAGCTCCTCGAAAGTGAAGAGTGGAACGTCCTCTACCCGTCTGAAGTCAACCGGCGGTCGCTGAGGATGTTCAGGAAACAACGCAGTGACGATCCTCCCCATGGTGGCGCCCTCCATGATGGAAGGTGGAGAGCGGGCGCCGAGTTTCTGCGTTACAAGTTTGTAACCCAGGCCCCACGGGTCGGAGTCAACGTCGTCACGAAGTCTCCTCCAGCTATTCGCCTTGCTCCTGTTGATCGCCTGGCGGAGAGATTTTCTCGCAGCTTTATAGGCCTCCGACTTACGAACTCTGTCTGCGGGAATTCTCGCTCTAGTGGCGGCTCGTCTAGTTCTTAAACATGTTCTTCTGAGTTCCGCAATCTCTTCAGTCCACCAGTAAACGGGTTGTTTGTCGCGTCGGGGTTTCCTTCGCGGCATAGACTGGTCGCAGGCCGAGACGATCAGTTCCATCGTGGATGTTACTAGTGCCTCGGCCCCAGCCTCACCAGGATTTCCCTGCGCTACCCGAGAGATGACTTCGGTGAACTTAACCACGTCCAGTTTGTTGGTGTTCCACCGGCGTGGCCCTTCCGAGATGCGGAAACTCGACGATTTTCCTGATCATGCAGATCAAACACGATGTATTGGTGGTCGCTACCCATGTAGTCCTCCACAACCCTCCAGCCAGAGATCCTCGGAAGGAGCGACTCAGACGCAAAGGTGACGTCAGGGATCGTGCCTCTCTGCCCGGGGCGCCGAAAAGTAGGTGTGTCGCCCTGGTTGAGGATGACAAGACCGGCCCTGGCGATGAAATCCAGGATGTATTTCCCCCGGGAGCTGGTAGAGGGCATTCCCCACTCGACGGCCCTGGCGTTGAAATCGCCACCAACGACGACATGCCCGGTGGTGCAAAGAACGCACTCCTCTAGGCTATCTATCTTGTCGCGGAAGTCCTGGACGGCCTCGTTGGGGGTGAGGTAGCAACTGAAGATTGTCACGTCCCCTACACCTAACCCAGGCAAATCCTCGGCCGCGACCATGACTCCGCACCAAGACATCCCGCGTATTACGCGCCCAAAGTGCAGCAGTACCGAGGCTGTCGGAGATCCAAGTGTTTGGATCTCTGTCCCGATACTGTTCGCTGATAAGGAGCGCGTCAGCACCAAGTTCTCGGGCGAGCTGATCTAGAAGGTTATCAGCTCCCCAGGATCTATGAAGATTGGCCTGGAGGATGCGAATTACCGGCGCTGCCTTTTGCCTGTTCAAGTGCGGTTCTGAAGGCACCGCACTGACCAGACCCGGGTAAGTGACCGAGGGCACTGGAGCCTGAATCCTTGCAGAGAAAGCAGGAGGGGCTCGAGGAACATTCCTTGCGTTTGTGGCCCTGGCTTCCACACTGGAAGCAGTTGGCACTCCTGTCGGGCCCTTTACAGTTTCGGGAGGAAGTAAAATATGGAAATAATAAATTGATTAATAATTTTAATTATTACAAGAGAAACGCAGGTAGGAATATAAATGTATACAATATTTCATTTAGAATTTTTATTCTATCATTAAAATACACAAAAAATTAAACATAAATTTATCATAAGAAAAATTGGCAAGTTTGTAGCTTTTAGTGAGAAAATATTTTACAATTTTGTTTAATCAGCTCTAGAGATAAATGCCCCAATGTTGTATGCAAATTATATGTTATTAAACATTGTTAGTTTACAGTCATATGAACGTTTTTATTGATTTGGCAGTTTTTTCAACAATTATAAAGTGTTAGGAATTAAAATTTATTAAGGTTCTAATGGAAATACAAAACTGGTTATGTATTTCCAATGTTAGGTAATTATTTAGATTTTAATTTATATTCATACAGTACTTAAGTAATGTTTAAATAAAACATTATTTTTCTTAAATATTATTGTTAAATAAAACATTTATTTTGCATTATTATTAACATTACTTTTGTCATAATAGAAAAAATGTACCATATATCACAAATTAAATTGAAATTTTAAAATTGGGAGATTTAAGTAAAATTTTAGGGTTTTTTTCTAGACGTAAGGTTAAAGGTTAATTAAAATATTGAAGTTGTGTGTCAAATAGCTGGGTTTCTAAAATAGTTATAATATGGCTAAGAGAATGGTATTATAATGTCATTTTAAAATCAATAATTAGTTTTGTGTAATTAAATGATAAAATTCAATTAATGATAGATAGATATTTTAGATAGATAGATATTTATTTCTCACAATCTTTTCTTTTTAATGGTCAAATGTTTATAAATTAGTTTTATCCTAAAATTAATGGACAAGAGACGAAAACATTTACGTGACATAATAAAATGATTACATCATAAATTAAAACAATTTTTAGCTAGAAATACTATTTCAGCAGCCAATGTGGAAGTGACAAAAAAAGAGAATACAACATGGTATTGTTTTTCAAAGAAAGAAAGCTTAGTATTATTTATTACTTTTTACAAAATCTGTCATGTATTTATAAAAAATAACCGATTTAATCATTGTTAGATAGAAGTGCAATGTTTTTGTATGGCTGAAACTCATTTATTAGCCCACTCTTCATTATGGTTAAATATTTTTAAAGACATACGAAGTTTAGGTATTTTACCTAATAAAATGCCTCCTCATTATATCTCTAAAATTGGATCGCTAGTTTAATGCTGGAGGTAAAGTAAATCGTAATTTTAGTATAATCAGCAATATATTTGAACACTTTATTACTTAAATGAAGTCACAATTGTAAACTTTTTATCGTAATGGTTTCAAAAAGATAATACCCATAAAATCTTAACCGGTAATCAAACTATTTTAACGTTTCCATCTAAAACGGAATTTTTCATATTGCCCTTTTCTTTATTAAATTCTAAACAATAAAACAAATTTCAATTATTTCTAAATATTTGTTCAGTAACTGTAAATCTTAGATACCGTGTTATTAATGATTTATACGACGAAACACATGTTATAAATGTATTATAAATACAATCCTAATTATTTATTGTTGATGAGATTATTTAAACGCTGGCCATATCCAAGTATTGAACCAGTACCTTAAAATATAGGCCTGCCCGCTTATACAGCCAAAAATATGTTAAAGCTATTGACTTTTACTCCAATAACAAAAGCCAATTTTTAACCAATCGGTCCTTAAAGTTTATATATGCAGATGATATTGCATTGGCATATCAACACCAGCATTTTCGACAAGCTGAGGAAACACTAACAAATGACCTCACGACCCTCGGTGAATATTTTGAAGCCTGGAAGCTAAATCCAAACCCAACAAAAACTGAGGTTGCTTGCTTCCACTTGAATAATAGACTGGCCAACCAAAAGCTTAAAATCGTATTCAACGGTGTTGAGTTGAAACATAATGACCACCCACAGTATCTGGGAGTCACTTTAGATCGGTCTCTCACGTTTAAAAGCCACTTACAAAAAACGGCAGCTAAGGTGAGAACCAGGACTAACATTGTCCATCACCTTGCTGGCTCCACATGGGGAGCTAACGCACAAGTTCTGCGAACAACTGCTCTATCATTGGTATATTCAACTGCTGAGTACTGTGCTCCCGTGTGGTTAAATAGTGTGCACGTTAGAGAGATCGACGTCCAGCTAAACAGGACCATGAGAGCCATTAGTGGTACACTCATGGTGACTCCTGTACCCTGGCTCCCGGTGCTGTGTAATATCGCTCCTCCTGAAATAAGACGAAGGGATGCACTCATTAGGGAATACACAAAGATCTTATCTGCTCCACAGCTGCCCATCCATGATTACCTACCCCAGAATGCGGGCCGATTGAGGTCCCGAAAACCACCTCTACGAACAGCCTCCCAGTTGATGGACTCGAACTTCACCATCCATACAAACTGGACTTCCTCCTGGGACGCTTTTCAAGGTCGGAACCACTTCTTGATAGATGACCCGACCGTAGCGGTAGGTGGTATGAATCTTCCTCGGAAGCAGTGGACTATACTCAATCGTTTCCGCACTGGAGTGGGGAGATGTAATTATTGGAAGCACAAATGGGGAATGACACAAGACCAGTCATGCGACTGCGGAGCAGAGTATCAAACTATGGAACACATAGTCGAAGAGTGCCCACTGAGTGCCTTCCCCGAAGGATTGGCCGGTCTGCATAGCTCAAGTGAAGCTGGGCTGCAATGGCTTAGCGCCCTGGATTTAGCTCTATAAAGAGAGATCTAATTTTTATTTTTTTTATTTTAGTGTTTAGATTTTTACTTATACTGACTCAGGTGCTCTGCACCGCAGATTTTTTTTTTATTATTCTTAAACCATGGTGGCTGGCTGAATGAGCCATACGATATATATATATATACCAATGTAGATTCTATACAAAAAAAATATAGTAATAAATTTTCTTTAAAATTGACATAATTGAAGAAACAGTTGGTCACTCACGCTATTTTACATAAATTCAGTCTTTCATGCAAATTATCTAATTATTTAAGCAATAGCTTAGTATTTACCGTAATAACATTTAAGTTCAATTTATTAAAACCCATTAAAACGTTGATCAATTATAATATGTTAATGAAATTGTGTAATAATTATGATTATTTAATTATTAAATTACATTAAGGAGACGGAAGTTTCTAGAATGAACAGGTTAAATCACATTTTTTTCATTTAACTGCTGTGAATTGGTAGAGTAAAGAGAATGAGTGTCCCTGCCTAACCCAACACTGCTGGACCTGAGCGGATTCGTCCCTGTGTAATCCACCAACCTGACAATACATAACCTGATCGTGCTCCAATCCGATCAGATTTGACATTTTCATTTCGGATTGATTGCAAACTAATCAGTAATAGGTGGCGATCAAAATTGATGTACACCCTACGTAACTACGCAGGTATTCTCTTTATTAAAAAGTTCTCATAAGTTTTATCTGTGCATTTTAAATTAAATTTACTTAGATTAATATTAAAAACTGTTAAAAATGTCATTAGTCTATTAGGTTAAGAATGTCATTAGTCTATTAGGTTAAGCCTAAATTTGGCAGTACTCTTATCGTATCACTAGTTTTTGTTCAAATGTGTGATACCATCGGGTTTGTTCCTATTTGATTAGTGACCATCATGTCTAACATTACTTAATATTTTAATAAGAAGTATTTTAATATAATAAAGCCTTAATATTTATCGAACTTGGTATTATGTTTCAGGTGTTTTAATAATTGCCATAAAAATTAAAAATGAGTTTACTCCAATCAAAACATATATAAAAATAATATGTGATTATCCAAGAATGTAAGCGACCAGTAATGTGACCAGTGTTAGAAAAATTAAATTAAACTAAGTTTAAACTCGAGTAGACATAAATTTACAATTAAGAATAACGTGGAAAAATTTAAATTTTAATACAAATTTTAAAAGACCAAACGTTTTGATACTATAAAATTATTATTTGTCAACGATGAAATTAGCTTGGAATGAAAACAGAAATTCGTGACTCTTATCACACAGGTCTAAAGTGGCTCTTTTCGTAGAAGGTCCACTTTACAACCGAGGCGCTACCCGAGGTCTTTAAATGAAACGACAATTCAAAAAACGAAACGAGTTAAAAAAAGTCAGGGTTTTACAATGTGATAACGAGTAACATCATTGAAAACTTTGTTAGAACTGACAGTCTAGCGTCCAATCGGAATTTGCTGTTTTGTTATTTCACATGTGTTATGCATGTTTGAGGTTAAAAATATATTTTAAAACTATAATGTTATAAGTTTAATGTTTTAGAAAGTTTTAAGTTATTGTGAAATAACAGTAATACTTTATTAAAATGTATTGAAGCCTCAACTAACATAAGAACTAGAAATGTAGGCCTATGCAATATGTTTCTCTATATTTACCTTCTAGATATTCATTACTATAAATTATTTTAATTTCTTAAAACTGCAGTATACAGTAATAGAGTTTTTTTTTATTTTTTTTATTTTTTTTTTTTTAATAAGATTAGTATTAAGATTTTAACATATTTTTAGCTTTATTATATTAAAAGGTAATTTATGGATATGCTTGGTAATGAAGTTCATTTTACTGATAAGAACCACTTCACTTTAGTTCTGATGCAAAAATATTAAACCAATTTCAAATAACTGTCCTAAAACTATTTTACTTTAATGGCTTACTATTACTTTCCTATGTGTTGTTTTAGATTGTATAAAAATCGAGAATAAATTATAAAATGCATTAGTAAAAAATATTCATTAATAAAATATAATAAAATAAAAATATACCCAAAAAATTTCTTATTTTAGAGAAAGAAAATTATTATTTTTAGTGAAGCGAGACTTAAATATTACCAACCACAAATCACCAATCCTTGTTATTATGACAGCAAATTCACTTGGTTTTTAATAGTTTAGTTCTCAACTACTAAATAAACTGAACTTTTGTTCAAACATTTAAATACTTATCAAACAACAATTTAGAGATCAAATTGAGTAATAAGAATACCTCGTCGAATGAAAAGCAATGAAAACAAACAGACTAAATAATGAATAGGTTTATTTGAAGCCGGAAATTCAACAAGTATCTTAGCTGAGTTGGTGAGAGCCAATGTCATCCCCCCCCCTTCACACCGTCTTCCTCTCTCCCCCCCTCTTTTTCACCCCCTGTAATTTACACTTCCAGACAAAATGTTCAGCCTTCCTGCTAAGACTGAACGACGCCTTCCTCTCTGCTGAAGTTTCAGCCTTGAGTTGAAAATGTCGAAACTTTGCGCTTTCTCCAGTCCTTTGTTAATTGTGTTTGAAACAAGCTTTTCAAGTTCCTTGAGTAGTTTTATACATCCACGGGACCAAGAGTCTAGCGCGAACATTTTTCTATGCAACACAGTCATTTCCCAAATACGAATGTTTAAATAATCTACTCTAGATTTATTATTTTTATTTCATTTAAATGATTTAGATACAAACAGTACGTCTTAAAAGAGTTGGGAATATTATTTGCTTTATTTAGAATTTTTCTATTAGAGTAATCTTCCCGATAGTGTTACACTAAGTACAGTTTTGGTGTTGTACCATAAGTAAATTTGTAATAAAATAACTAAAATTGAAACAAATAGCAATCAGATACATGGCCATACTAAAACTTTTAGTTTCATTGATATCGAACTCAATTTTGTTGCAGACAAAACATCCGTAATTTTATTTATTACCTAGCTGTTTACCTATTCTTCGTACGGATATTATGTGTAGTTTATCAAATGAATTCTATAAATCCTGACATAAATTCAATAACACAGCTTCAGTTGGTGTTTTACCGTATCGAGATATTCTAGTTTCATTCATAACAGCTGCAGGTTAAACACTTGCTGTTAGTTTGCTATTTTGTAAAAAGATATATCCATTTTATAGACGTTGGATTGGAATTTATTTATATTTTCCAAGTTAAGTTTAAGCGAAATTGTTTTGCCAGATATAATGTGTATAAAACAGTCAGTAATTTCATTTAAAATTCATAATAAGGACTCAACCAATAATTTTGAATCACACGCATTCATAATCCAGAAACTTAAGCATTTTGAAAGCATTTTTCAACTTGACTCTTAACACACAGTTAATTGCCCTTTGTTCAACCTAAAACTTACCAGGTGAATTACCGTTTTAAAAATTGTCTGCTTAGTTTAATCTCTATCAAACTATTATGCTTTATTTCACTATCCTTACACTATCTTTGATAGAAAGATAAAACAATAATCACGTCAAATCCAAAATCTCTCCTGAGCCA
This sequence comes from Neoaliturus tenellus, assembly GCA_030545055.2. Taxonomy (NCBI): domain Eukaryota; kingdom Metazoa; phylum Arthropoda; class Insecta; order Hemiptera; family Cicadellidae; genus Neoaliturus; species Neoaliturus tenellus. Next base: position 32,214,519 of record CM061534.1, on the reverse strand, counting down.
GGAGGAATACAAAGTTCCCAGAGGCTCAGAGCATTGTAATATACCATCGACGCTTCAATCCTCTCATGTATCATGTATTACGTTACATATTTACATATATTTCTCAGTAAAAGGGAGATATTTGAAAACAAAAGTGCTTATTTTGCTTTCTTTGACAACACATAAAACACTGGGTGAAGCATTTTCGAATCCATTCGCGATTTCTTAGTAAACGTATTTGGTATGGTATAATTAGTTTTTAATCAACTAATATTTAATATGTTAATCATTTCGAACAGGGCAAATGAAAAGTCAATGATTAATCAATAAATTGAAAATATTCATTTTACAAAGAAGCAATTTAATACCAAGAATGATGCCTAAATTTTATTAAAACGTCAGTAAACAACTGAAGCTGGTAGATTGGTAGTATATTATTGCTGTAAAAATTTGTTATTTGGTAGTATGGGTGTAAATTACATTATACTTGAATATCTTGATAATTTTGTCAAGATATAATAGCTGGCACCCAGGGGGTACGTTCAAGTTTAATGGAATGCTGTGGACGCGAACAACATCACCCCCAAACTCGGAATAGGTGGTATGAATCTTCTTCGGAAGCAGTGGACTATACTGAATCGTTTCTGCACTGGAGTGGGAAGATGTAATTATTGGAAGTACAAATGGGAAATGACACAAGACCAGTCATGCGACTGTGGAGCAGAGTATCAAACTATGGAACACATAGTCGCAGAGTGCCCACTGAGTGCTTTCCCGAAGGATTGACCGATCTGCATAGCTCAAGTGAAACTGGGCTGCAATGGCTGAGCGCCCTGGATTTAGCTCTATAAAGAGAGGTCTAATTTTTATTTTAGTCTTTAGTTTTGTTACATATCTTATTTTAGCACCCTCATTCAGGTACTCTGCACCACAAAATTAATTTTCTTATTCTTAAAACTTGGTGGCTGGCTAAATGAACCATTAGATATATACAATAAACTAGATTTTAAGAGTCATCTGCATCCTTCTAAAAACACTGAAAACATGCCTCCGTATTCCCTTGTTTCGGACGGTCATTTTGGATATTTATTGGTAAAATTTATGTTTTATTGTATATGAAAGTTAGATCTAGGTCCATCATACCTGATATATGAGTAAATATTAATGGTATAAATACAAAAAAAGTCTTAAAATTAAGGAAAATCTACTTACTTAGCGACGTCACAGAGTAATATTTTTTATTAGAAAAACAAATAAATAGGAAAAAAGTTAAAACGAAAAGATAGTAGGTTGTATCGAGTAAAGAAGTAAGAGGATTGTATGATGAATAAATCCTGAGCTGGAAATGAAATAAAGGGCAGTAAGGGAGCTTGGATCCGCTCTCAGGGCTTTTACACGTCTGTGGCTGCATTGTTAATACGCCTCGAGGATTCTCACAGCATATGTCTTCTGTGAGGCTAAACTACCCTTACGGTGGTTGAATCTTTGGCAGGAGGGATAAAATTAATTAGATTTTTTTCAACAATGTATTAGTAAGAAACATTTAAGCAATCAACATAAATTATATATCCTTTTATTTCTACTTTACTTTATTATTGATTTAGTTATTATTGTTAATGATCGACCAGTTAGCTCTAGATTATCTTAACTCTAAACTTCTTATTGTAGGAAATACACATTTATGTTGTTGCAACCGATTTCTTATTCAATCCGGAAATGATCAGTTACAAAATGAAGATATATCCTTCTAGTAAAATGCAATAAATTGTACATTCCTAGGAAATTGTCTGTTCATAATATCCAGTCCATGAGCTTATACATCTATCGATCGTCAGAAAATAAGACTTTAGAATCAAATGAAACATTAAAAAAAAAATTGACTTTTCCGTCCAAAAAAGGTAAGGTTAGGCATCTCAACTAAAACATTTATAAGTTTTTAGTATTTTTTTTTTTTTTTAGAAAAAAAATGTTGAAAACCTACCCCAATGTTCGGTCAGAACATGGTTGGTTACGAGGGATTCTACTCTAATGTTTTGGAATGTTTTGATGTTGTCTCTTCACGCAAAAGCATTTAACTCTTTGATGTAAGCGAAAGCTCTTTTACTCTCTTAAAAGAGATATTATGTATTCATGGTTCGAAACTCGAGGAAAGAAAAATTACATCAGAAACGTTATGTTAAAGCAATTGGAAAACACAATTTGTACAGTTAAAGTAAGGATATCAAGTTATGTAGATATCAAGTAAACATAGTTGAATGGAGAGAAAAGCTTGCATCAAACGTCAAACTCAAGGAATGAAAAAGTACGTAAAAAACGTTATGTTAAAACAATTGGAAAACACAATTTGTGCAGTTAAAAGATTTATACGGTTAATGGTAAACATAGTTGAATGCAGAGAAAAGAACACATTAAACGACCCTACACACAAGGTGTGGTCGTTTTAGTATAAGTGTAGGTAAAATAAGGGCAAACCAACAGTATTGATAGCACCCCATAAAGGCGTCGGGGCGTCTCAAACAACCTGCTACTGTCTGCGCTGTTTACCGGCTCGGTAAAACATTGGCCAATCGGAACTCCAGTAGTGTAACGGCCATTTACATTTAATATATATATATATTTGTTTTACTGTGTGTTCTTGTTTCGTGTTTGTTTGTGTTATTTCTGTAAATTTGTTTAACAAAAGTTTGTTTTCTTTCGTGGTTCAACCTTTTTATTTAGGTTTTCTTGTGTTATTTCCTACACTATTTCATGGTTTAGTTGTTGAGAGATTCTATTTTTTAATTGTTTAACATAATAATATTTAAATAGAACAAAACCAGTATTCTTTGAGGATTTTTCAACCATTTATTTATTGACACCCACCTACTAAAGAGTAAAAGAAATAGTATATTTCACCACTAGTCCGGAAAGTGACCCATTTCTGGGCGAGATAGTGTTTTACGGGCGAGGCGAAGCCGAGCGTGGAAAACACTATCGAGCCTGGAAATGGGCTTTCCGGACGAGTTGTGAACGATACTTTTCATCACGACGCAATTATTAATAAATTTGGAAGTTTTAAAGGAGGATTATTTTTGTAAATTCATCGCCATTGGACAAAGTAAACAAAGCTGGAATTCAAAGTTTAATTTGTTTTAAACCCAGCTGATTGTTGCTGTACGGAAAAGTTTGTTTACCTTGGACGGAAAGTAACGTTTACAAACATTACTTTCCTTACAGGTCAGTAAAATCAGCTGACGGTGACAGTTTGGGAAATGACTACTTTCCAAGGTCTCAGCTGTACGGCAAGTTGTCACTTTCGTATACGGAGTGATGAAAAACTTATATTTTATCAGTAACTAAAACCAGTTAACAAATCTATATATTAATAGGCAATTATGTTTCGTTTCCTCCTTTTTTCCCAGCTTGTTTGCATTGTAGGAGAAAACTGCGCATACCGTGAGAAAGGTATAGTCCTGTAGATGATCAGAATCACATTATAATTTTCATCAGCCATCAGGGCTAAGGCCCTACAAGCTTTCAAAGTTTCATGTTAATCTTATGGGAAAAGGATAATTGATTGAACCATTTTACAGCTGTTGTAATAACAAATGCTAGCAAATCAGGAAGGACATATGTTTAAGTTATAAGACATTTTAAATCTAATTGGCTCAAGAACAAACTTTTGATCGAATTTCAACCAGTAGGCGATCCCTAGTATTTATTAATGTATAAACATAAAACTATTTACACAGGCCCCTAACCTAACAATAAAAATGGAAAACAAAATTTTTATTACAGTTGTTAAGTATGAAACTTATTTTTGTATGAAGCACCTGGATTACCCGATATAATTAAACAGTAAGTGAGGGCCCTGAGCAAGGTAGAGTGGATGGACCTACGAAGGCGTAACAGTCTCCTTTGTGTCGAGGCCTCCATGCACAGTAATTAAATCTTTGTTCGTCCTCTTACACATACATTGTGATTAAATTTAGCATTTAACAGAGTAAACAGTGTAGGTAATTTTATATGCATGTAGTTATATCAGGGGATTTTTAGTATTTTTTTATAAAGTCAATTGGACAAAACAAGTATGAAGAAAAAGTAACAAAGTTAATAGGATGTAGAGTTCCTTTTTAAACCAAATAATGAAAAAACACAAATGCACATTATGAATACAACTATTTTGTAACTAAATAGCTTTAAAATTCAATGATTATTTTTTATATCCAAATTTTGTTTTATAACTATAACTGTTATAATTATAAATAGTATCAGAATAATTGATAAAAAACGTCTTGCTTTACAGATTTTACTTTTTTTGTAAATAGGAAAACTCGCAAGTCTATCTGTATCCAAAATTTTGTTATTTCTTTTTTCAAAACATTTTCCTCCAATAATTTAACACGGAAAGACAA
>CM061534.1:32143901-32210046 GCA_030545055.2 Neoaliturus tenellus | reverse complement strand
AGATACAATTAAATTTTTTTGCAAAGCTCTCTTTATTAGAATTCAATATTAAGAGAGATCAAAAACACACAAATTCAAATATGTTTAATTTTTGGGCTAAGCTTTTCCACAACAATAATATTGTCTGATGTTACATATAAAATGGAAAAATAAACAAGAGAATAAAACCAAATTTAAATAATTGTTTTCTTACTTTGTAAATGTCCAGTAGACTTCCAGCAACTCGCCCCCCCCCCCTTCCCCTCGCCACCACGTTAAGTCGGGGTTAAGTCAAATGAAGTGGCGAACTTGTGCTGGTGACCAGTGAGCAATCAAAAGTTTTTATTGTAAAGTCTTGTTATTTTATTACGAATCACTTCATTTTCACTGTCTGAACTGTTTCACCAGCAGTAGTTTATGATTTGTATTTTACTTTTAACAATAAATCATGCAACATAAACTAGGTTAAACCAATACAATGTTTGTATACAGAACATGAAACGTAATTAAAGACCAGAGATTTCTTGTGTGATAACAAACACTCGATTATATTTTATATACAGTAACGTGGTTTTATGGATTTTTTTATTTAGCCCACATTGTAAAATAATCTCCTTAAGACGGCACATAATTGTTATTAACTTAGGTGATAAAACTACATTCCATGATGTTACGAGGGCCCGAGGTTGGTGGTTTTAATCTACGGGTGGTTGTCATCAACTTGGTGCCAAAACCAATCTGGCTCGTCCGTCCGTGATGTGGCTATTGAGTTGAAATGTATTGACATTTTTTTTACTAGGTAATAAGGGAGGTGACGAGACATAATGACAACCCTTTGATGATTTCTCTGATCTTTGTAGGACTTTTGATGCTTATTGGAGCATATTTAGAACACAAAGCTTTCTTGTTAACCTTTTTGTCATTTTTTGTGTCTATCTACGCCAGTTTCATTTATTAAAGTTTAACGGTGAACAGTCTAAACCCCAGTATACTTACTATCTAACTTTCGACTAGTCGTTTGAAAGCATAATTAATTAACAGTTCAATGACAAATGGCAGCCTAGTCCGGAATCGAACCTTTAAAAAGCTACTAACTAGTCTTAGGATCGAACCGGCAACCTTTGGATTCACAGGAGAGCCCTATAACCACTTCGCTATCCTGTCGGTAGAGTTCCCCTTTTCAAAAGTTTTACCAAAATAGATAAAAGCATTATATTAATTAATTATACGTTTTAATTCTTTGGATGTAGATGTATAGAGGGAAATGAAAAACATTTGAAACATTTGTGTGATAACTTCAATTGATTCTCAACAAAAAACTCCTGTTAACTTAACATTTACATCTCCCAACTGCCCCTCCCTCCCCCCGGGGCTGTTGAACAGTTGACGGAATATCTATCGGTCCCCGGCGTGTGTTTTATGGTCTGAACACGAACGCTCTGGTCCATTAAACTTAACAAACAACTTTCCCAATTTGCTCACCGTGGACGTGCGATCGTCAATTGTTTCGCCCGAGTGATTCCGCGACGCATTCTAATGAAATGTGAAATACAATAAAAGGTTTATACTCAATAATTTTGCTTATTATGCGTAGTTTACGATTGAAATCGTGTACACAGTGCCTTAATTTTTTTCTTAAAATAAGAAGATAAAACATATTTACTATAAACAAGTATGCCTGCTTTTATATAAAGTATTGGAAATAATTTGTGTTACCTACTGTGTGTAGATAAAAAAATTTGAGTAGTACATTTTAATAATCTGGAATTATTAAATGGCCAAGGTCGAGTTATTCCTAAACCAGATTAAGTAATAAATACCAAATTAAGACCCAAATTTCTCTATACAGAGCTCTGTCCAATTTATATTACTTACTGAATCAGTGTACTTATTCAAACGATTACTTTGTTCTGATTATACAGGGTGATTAAAAAAGAATGCCTGATTTAAAACAACTATAATTGTTTAAACAATGTGGTACACAAACAAATATTACATCAAATTACTCACAGAATCATCACGTTTATGATGATGTACTACAAATGTTCTATGTACGACATCTATGTTCTATGTTCTGTTGGAGGCTCGGACAACATCTAGACGATAGTAGATCTCATCCCAAACTGTCCGCAAGATGTCTTCTTGAACTGTAGCTACTGCATCTGATATCCTGGTTTTAAGCTCCACAATGTCACGAGATAATGGAGGAACACGTTTTTTATGTATCCCTACAGGAAAATGTCACAAGGTGTTACATCAGGTGACCTTGGAGGTCAAGAATGCAAAGCCTATCTCGAGGTCCTGTGCGCCCTACATCCATCGTATTGTGTTTTGAGGAACCCGCGAACATCCTTGTGCTGGTGTGGCGGTGCTCCAATTGTTTATATATGAAGTTGATCGAGTCAGCAGTAAGTTTTGGTAATAGCAAGTTTTGTAGCATTGCTAGGTAAGTTCACTGTGTTTTCCTACACAAATGTAGGATCCATAAACCTTGGCTTGTGAAACTGCACAAAAACGTTTACGTTGACGTTACAACCACAGTCAGCTCTCGTATAAATATCTAGCGGTGATTTTCTAAAACTCTAGATCCCACACGTTGTCAGTGATGCACTTTCAGTCGCTATAATGCAGTACTATAAAAGTTAAAATTGGTTCATTCTTTTTGAATTAATTTCTTGAGTTCCATTCCGGATACAGTTGCCACTTGTCATTGGACTAATTAATGATGCTATCGAACAACAGATTAACGTTAGATAGCAACAAGACCAGGGTATAGACCGTTTTCCTTCAAAATGCCTCAGGCATTTTGAGGCATTTTCAAAATGCCTCAGTCATAAAATGCCTCAGGCATAGAAAAAACACAGGAATGTATGGTTTTATGTTTTAAAAATAATTTCAGCCTTATTTTCTATCGGATTGGCAAAGCTTCTAAATTTTCACGTTTAGGGACTAGATCACTTAAATTACTTCTAGCTCAACTACACTTTGTATTTCTTATAAATTATTATACAACATTAAACATGTTATTGATTTTATAACTTTAATTTATTTCATTTAATGTAAGTTAATGTTATTAAAGACCTGTTTTAATATATTCTTTCAATTATCTTTTAATTAGTGGTGTATTAGATCATATCTTTATACACAGATCGCATTCGTTAAAAATTTATGTGGGAGTATTTTGTGAATTGATTGTTTTAACAATTAAAGTAATCGTCAGTTATAATCAAATATTTTTTGTCGAATACCTACTTTAAAATCACTACGCAAATAAAATAGTCTATCCGTTACTTTTGACAAGTCGATAAAAGAATGAATTGAATCGGAACACGTGTCCTTAAAAAAGAATAAAACCTGTTCCACCATAACGAGATGGACCGCTCGACAGTGTTTTGGTGGGGGAGGGGGTGGGTTGGGGTTTGTAGGGGACGAGGGGGGGGGGCTCATACGGAGGTGCGCCCGGGGACGAACGCCTTTTAAAATAATGAAATTCATATGTTTACTTTCATGTTTATACTTAGAGGAGTGTTTGTAGTTTAAACTGTACATATAAAGTGCCCAGTTACAACCTTTACAAACTTGTACAGGTTATTCATCAAGCCAAAATAAGCAAAAAAGTTCACATAAACATATGTCCTGAAATGCTTTGTTAAGCCGCTATAGCCGCCATTTTATTTTTCACATTTAATATTTTTTATTTCCATAGCGGGTAGTTGTATTGAGTTAATTTGAAATATACCTTATCACACGAATGCTCACATACAGGAAAAAATATTTAATTTTCAAAATTGCGGCCATTTAAAATTTTAATTCAAATTTCTCAAAAACAATAAATTTTATCAAATTTTACAAGAGAAAAAAGTTTACAAATCAAGTTTCCAAACACCGATACAAAGTTTGTAAGTATTTTACAACAAATAACAGTGTTGTTGCAATTTTTCTATTAATTAACCTAAATTTGCACTAATTATAATACAAAATCAATGTTTTTCCGCAGAAAAATTGCAATAACTCTGTTATTTGTTGTTAGATCTTTGGAAATTGGTATCATTGTTTAGATAATGTAATGTGTCAACTTTTTTTACACATGTAACATTATTATAAAATTTACCATTACAGATATTTGAGTTTAAAAATTTTAAATGGCCTCTATTTTAAAATTACACACCGGGAAAAATATTTTTCCTGTAAATGAGCATTGGTGTGATAAAGATAGGCTACATGCCAAATATGAACTCAATACAACTGCCCGTTATGGAAAAAAGAATTTTAAAGTGTGCTAAAAATGGCGGCTAGCGGCTTAAAGTAGAATTTTAGGACATATGTTTACTCATATGAACTTTTTTGTTTATTTTGGCTTACTGAATGACCTTGAAAAGTCTGCAAAGGTTGAAGCTGGACACCTTGTATATCTAGAAAATTCCACATATTACTAAAAAATATTTTCAAATCCTGACATAATGCGGTAAACATTTATGTCATACAATTGTTTTAATTGGAAGATGGTTTTGTTTAAATTCAGTACAACCAAAATAGTTTGTGAATTGATAGTTTTTTTCTAAATATTAACACTAACTAAACAATATACCACCTTAATGATGTAATTTTTCTCTTTTTTTCCTATGCGTATGTAATGTGTAAATGTTATATGGACAGACTATTCAAATATAACATATTTATAAAAAAGGTATATTTTCAATTAATGAAATGAACGGTATAGGATTTTCAACCAAAGCAATAACAATATATAATTTCATAGTGGAACTGGACGAGTGTACACTGTGAGAGGATTGCTCTACAGTCAAGGTACATAAACCATATTTATTCAACTTAAACTAATCCGGTCTGCTAACATCATGTAGTTTTATTTTTATTTTTATTTGTGAGCATTTTCAGTATTAGTGTTTTATCATAAAATGTCTCACAAAACTAAGATGAATAACAACAATTATTTTAAATTATTAAATTCCACATATATGATCAACTAAATCTTGTTATGAATTAAGGTTACGCTAATGTGCCAAAGAGGTATGTGATTAAAACTGTTAAAAATATTTGGAAAATAATTGGAAATTACTTTTAGTACAAATTAAAAAAGGTAATATTGGTGTTTTTTCCATTATAAAAAAATATAAATTATCAATATAAAAAATTTAAATTGTTTCTAGTTAAAACTATACCGTACATAAAAAAATATTGAATCATTTTATAAAATATAAAAAAGTATACATAGGTGCTGGAAAGACTGAAAACGACTTGATATTTTCAGTTAGTTAAAGATTTTATTTTCTATATCAATAATAATTATTATTATTAAAAGGATTTTCCTATTTTTACTTACAAAAGAGTTTTTTCTAAAATAAAATATATTAACCATACGAGAAAGAACTGTTTTTACCGACAAGAAATAACATAAGAAATTCACAGCCGCGCTTGGAGCTTGGCGAAAAACAATATGTTGGGTATGAAGTTTCCGCCTCTTGTGGTTTCATCTTTCGTTTTTATGAATATTCGTCAAGTAAAAATGTTTACAAGGAACCAAAATTACATGAATCATAAAACATTAAATGCCAAGACAATATACAACATACACATTATAACAAACATATAATGAGGTATCTCTACAATACATTTAATTTCAACAATAGCAATTATATCTTACGAGTGAAAAATTTTGGTAAAAAGTAATAGAGAAATAACGAGACGCCCTGCCTTTTTATGGCATCAACGATAAAATTAAGTTGCATAATTAATTGTTAGAATTAATAAACAATTTTTTAATTTTATTTTTAACATTATAATTATTTGTTTTAGGTATTGCAATTGCCTTAAACAAAGTGAGTAAAATTGTAGGTGAATTAAATGAGGTAATTACAGACCTCGTGCAAGGCTTCTGACGTTTTTCTTGATTGATCTTGACCTATTTTAAAAAATTTTCCTTATCTTACTTTTGTCTCCAACATAGTACCATTAAGCTAGAGGTTCCATTTACAGACATTTTAAATGAATATATCGGACCTATTAGAAGCAGTAGATTAATTAGATTGATTTAATCGTGTATTCACGCAAGTAACAGCAACCCCTGAACATGAGGGAAACACCGCCAATAGTACGTGGCATTCCACTATGTCAGTCAATACAATAAACAGGATCTAACTAATTAACCAAGGATTAAATTTTATGATTGTCCTAAAAGCATATGGTTCAACCAAATAAACCATCAAATAATTTCCACTTTTCGTTTTTCCATTTTCTGTCCGATCTTTCGTCCATAAAAAATAGTAACAATATTTAAATTGTCTACGATTTATATAATTAAAGCGATTTTTAAAATATTAATTAAGGAAAATGTAAAAATACAACACCAGGTAGTAGTTTGAAGATAGTAATCCAACCGATGGCCATTGTAATACTTGCAAAAGCTACTTTATTTATTTATTATTTTTCTACATTACTTTTTAACACTGGTTTACTATTTACAAAGTAGTAATTGGTAAAATACTAAAATAAATATTGAGTTAAATTCAGTTTTATTTCAGTTGTTAATGTATAACGGGTGAAACAATAAGATTGCAGTGATGTTCAGTTTGTAATTTTCTATTAGTAAATTATTGTAAATGTATGAAAAATAATATACCTACTGATTATGTATTAAAAAAGCTAAAATACAATGTAAGCTTTGGTTAGATAATGTTTTGGAGTTGTAGGTCATCCCCAGCTGAGAAATAAGCCACGTAACGTCAACAATGATCAGCCAGTGAAACATTTTAACTCCCTATTGTCTTCTAAAGCTCTTTTAATCTCAGATTCAACCACATGCATAGCTAAAAATTATGTCACCAATATTCATAAGTAGTAGTCAGAAAAAGGATTGAATTAGTGATTGTAGTTATCGTGTACGAAAATTATTTTATTGTTAGGATTAGTTAATCAAACTTGATAACAATAGAGGTGTCATTGTAGGGTTTGATGAAAGTTAAAGTGACTACAGAATCCCTCAGGCGGCAGTGATTAAGCTTTGGTGTCTGATCTGGTGCAATGACACCGGTTTATCACCTGACAACATCCGTTTCTCCAGGCTTGTAGATAAGTAAGAGATGCTTTTAGACAATGAGAACGACTGTATGACTACTTTTTACACATTGAATACCCTATAAAGTTTGGTAAAGGGAGTTTTAATTAAATAAACGTTTCTTAAGGGGCAATGGAAAATAAAATTAAAGTAATAACTAATTTAAAAGTTTCGTGATTTAAATGTTTAATACCCAACTTTCTTTATAAAGACTGTTGACATTATAAGTTGAAGAGCTAACTTTAAATGTTAGTTTTATAAGTTTAAAGGACGCTAGTCTTGTAGAGTAAATTTATTTAATGTTTATTTACTGAACTAATTTTAAAGTGATACTTTTAGTAACTACTATGAACACATAATAACTACTAATAAACAAGTTATGTCGTAACTTAATTTTCATAAAATTCAACAAATCACATTCGGATACTCTTTTTCTTCATCCAGTAATATACAGGGTATCTTTAAAGTCCTTCACCAAATTTTTATAGTGTGGCTAATTGAGGCAAAATGAGCAAAAACGTAAATATGAATTTATGTCCTAATATGCATGTCTACCCAGACATCTGCCAATTTTTTTAACTCAATGATTTTTATTTTACGTATGACCACTTTTTATACATTGAATACCCTATTAAGTTTGGAAGGGTCCCACACTTGGCAGGTTTTTCCATATTAAATCCGGCTGGTGCCTGGTTTTAAGTCAAATGTAAATCTTGTCTCTTTTTATGTAACTATTATATTGACGCTTGCTATGCAAATATTGTATTTGTCTTTCAGCAATACAGATTTATTACTATTATTTTACTATTATTTCTTCGGTGAGTGGTTGTGGTAGGTGCTTCGTATTTGGCATGGATGGACCTTTATAGTCCCAATACTATTTCCACAGCAACAAATTGTATATTTTAAAAATGGCATCCATTTAAAATTCAAGCTCTTATATTTTAAAACCGAAAAATTTATCAAAATTATACATAACACAAACAATTTACAAATAATTTTTTAACCAATTATAACAAGTTTATAAGGATCTGAAAACAAATAACAGAGTTTTTGAGATTTTTCAGCAGAGAAACATTGATTTTGCATTATAACTAATACAAATTAAGGTTATTTTAGTTGAAAATTCAGGATAAATACGTTGCTATCATTGGTTGGATGATAAAATCCCAATTGGCCAGTTAAGGCCCATTTTATATATAATCCCCATATATAGTATTATATTATATAATATATATATATATATATATATATATATATATATATATATAATCCCAATCATATATGTATATAATATAATATATATTCCTTAATTAATTATTTTTATATAAAGAATCGTGTGTAGTTTTTCAATACATTTATGAAAATAATAATCGAGCTTTTTAACCACTATAAATATACGTAATTTAATAAAAAAATCATGATGTTGTAAAAGAGTAATTATCTGTTTTGTATTAGTGTTATTCATTGTTAAATAAATTTGAAATGAAATACAAAAATTTGGTTGTACTGCATTGTTCAGGAACCCAATTATTAAAAAAAGATAAAACTTGTATAGTCTTTCACTGATTTTATATTATAGATTCCTAACAACTTTTTTCAATGTGTATTCTAGAGGAAACACGTCACTGAAAAATTACACTCCCCCATTACCTCCGGGCCATCTCCTAAAGCACATCCACCACTAAAACTCTATAGCAGTTCTAGAACAACAGTTAAAATGACGAAGTGCCCATAAACAACCGGCGCTGCAGTTTCACACATACGTGTAGTGGGATGTGGAAAGTATAACAATGTGAATTTTCCTGAGTAGTTTGGAACTAAAAAAATAATTGGGAAACAAAAAAGTTAACAATTTGGGTATGGCACTCACAATTGTACTTTCCATTCCTTTGCTTCTTTATCAGCATACTTGTTGTTCGTTTTATAACTGTGCTAGAATTGGAATTCCAGCAAACTCTTGAGACAGATGATCAAGATAGGTACGCAATTGCGTCCTCTAACGTTCTCTGTTTACGATGTCAATTAACATTAAACTACTGAACCATTCTAGTTTCAGCGATTATTCAGATGAATTGAGTCCAGCAATTTATGAGGTGTCAAGATCGTGAATACCCCCCCCCCCCCCGCACAACCGGCTCAGAACCATCTGATCAATATTAAACAGCCTATGGAAATCGTGCCCAGGTGTTGGAATAAACCTAACTTACCCGTGTAATCTAACAATACCCCCGTCGCAGCAGACCTGCGTACTCAGCGAATTTCCAATGGAATTTCAGATTTTTACTTTCCCCATAAAAACACCATAGGATCGAGTATGTAGGTTTGCTGCCATGGGGTGTTGTTAGAAAATCTAAGTTAATCATTAATTGGTGAATGTAAACACAAAATTGTATCAAGCTATGGCAGTTATTTATTTTCCCCATAAACCCCATGGGGGTGAGTATGTAGTATGTTGTAGTATGTTAGGTGAGTATGTTTGCCGCCATATGGGTTTTGTAAGCAATTATAAGTTAAGCCCTATCTATATAATGTACATATCAAATTTGATTAAGTTATGTCAATAAATAAGCAAGATATAGGGTTTTTCTTGACTTCCCAAAAGAATAACTGGGAAAACACATTTTTGGATTTTCCCCGTAACCAGTTATGCTAAAATAAAAATTCAAAATACCAAATTGTTTGTTTTTTTAAGCTCTTTTAAATGGTTTCAATTAAAATTGATGAATTTTGAAATTTGAGGTCAAAAAATGCCAAAAACCCATTTTTGACCCCTTTGAAACCCCATAAAACCCCGTTCCCATAACCCGACAATGCTGGTTCGCGAACTCATGAAAATAGACCTGGTCTTACACCTTCATACCAAATTTCATCAAAATCGGAGGTTCCCTTCAAAAGTTATCGGTACCACGGACGGACACACACACACACACACACACACACACACACACACACACACACACACACACACATATATATATATATGTATATATATATATATATATATATATATATACACATATATATATATGAACGAATGGTGTGAAAACGAATATATATGAAATGAACGAATGGTGTTTTTGGCTTCTGGGGACCTCAAAATGAAAAAGTAAAGTGGTCCCGGGCTTAGGTCTTACCATGGCTACTACCGTAATAGCGTATTCCCTATAGGGAAATTCGCTAAAACGCTAGAAAAGCTTATGAAAATTGTTATACATCAATCTAATTTTAAACTTGCTGATCATAAACGACCTTTGAGTGGCTTATATTTTTTTTAGAAAATATTTTGCAAACAGTCTAATAACTCTGGTCGAAAACCTTCACTTTAATTAATAACATACTCTCAAGGATACCATCAGTCTAGAAATTTATTGGTTTTAAGTCAAACGATATTGGAATATAGGAATGCATTTAAAAGGAAAATTTAAATGTTCTACACCCAACGATTAAACATAATACACACGATTACGTAGTAAATAATTTATTAAAAAGAGCTTTTATAAGCTTACTGAATGTATTAAATAGTTTTAAAATATATGGATGAATCCACGTGTTTTCCATTCCTAAATTTTAGACCCCCCTATAAACCTTCATTGTTAATAAAAAGCTGAAAAATTGTCATAAAATTATAACATTAAGTTTAATATGTTTTTTTTTTCAAATAACAAAGTACAGACTTGTTTTGAATAATTTTTTAAGTCATGGTATAGGCCTACATGTAAAATAAGGGACGCGGCAAATATGACTTAACAATCAAGGGTTATTGTACCCAGAGCTATAATGCTGCCAAACCAGTATGGCACCTTGTGCGACGAGCTATAAATGTGTACTACTACACCCACTCGAAGGGGCTTTATCGTATTTTATTTAACTTCTTATCCCAAAATTTCCAGGTTATAGTCTGTTAACAGCGCTATTACACCGCTTATTATGTTATTTGCATAGGGGAAAATAAAAGAATACCATTAAATACATTAAACATACACCATTTCAATCCGTAGTCGTTTTTAGGATGACGACACAGCTAACAAGGGTACAGTTGGTTGCACGAGACGTGAGACAGCCCGCCATGATTTGTGCTGTGTTGCTCATGGGCAGTTTAACAACCTGAATTTCAAATGAAGACCTTAGTAATGATTTTACTGTATATCATTGCAATGATTAATACACGCCATGTTGCACGAGATAGAGCCAACCTGCCCATATGTAGCACAAATTCTGGCGGGTCTGTCTCACGTCTCGTGCAACCAACTGTAAAAATACCGTTTGAGGCAATATACATAATTATGTAGAATGAAAGTGTGCAACTTGTATTTCTTCAACGAGTGAGGCCAGCTGATTCTTCACTCAGTATAATTTGATTGGTTGAATGGCCAATGGTAGCTGAATAAAATCCCGAACTTTTAAAAATGTTTCGACTTTACTTAAAATAAATCAGTTGTAAATATTGTGGAGCTAAATTCCTTGCGTTGAATGAACAATATGGTATGGAATATAAGTAGTAATTACTACGCTTTTGTATGTTATATATTCCCTTTAAGAAATTTATATTTAGTTTTACCATAAAATCTAGAGATCGCTCACTGGTCAAAATTCGACCAAAAACTTGGTTCATCTTGAGTCAATTAGATTTAAAATGCTTTATAACTGAAACATCTAATCTTCCTGATTTGCTAGCATTTTTTATCACAACAGCTGTCAAATTATTAAATCAGTTACCCTTCCATAAGATTAACGTTGAAACTTTGAAAGCCTGTAGGGCATAGCCCTGGGGATCAATCACAATTAAAATGGGATTCTGCTCATCTAAAGGAAAATACTTTCTAACGGTATGGCGCAGTTCTCTCCTACGATGCACACAAGCTGAGAAAATAAGAGGAAATTATACATGCTTGACTATTAATATATATATATATTTAAGTAATATTTTAAAGCATTATTAAGACATATATTCTGAAGATAAAAATGAGTATAGGTAAAAAAATGTAATTGTAATGGTAAACACCCCCGTCTATACAGACTTGTGAGCTCAGCGCCCTTTCAATGATGTTTGGCACATTTTTATTTACCTCGTAAACACAATGTGGATGGTTTCCTGTCACGATGTATTAAAAGAAAGTACTTTTTCTATCTCTATCAAAGTTATTTTGGTATAGTTTGTGGTTATTCTTAAGAAATTATTAAACATAAATGTTATTTTACCCAGCAATAAGTCAAGATAAGTTACCTACTCAGGGAAACAAATTATTTGTTTTTAATTAAATTAAATTGTTAAATTACAAAAGTTTAGTAAAAAGAAAAAATCCCATTGTTGACCAACACCAATACTATATCCATATTAGCTAGATCCTTACAGGATGAATATAGTAATTTTTGTCATATTAAGTATCGAATATTATTTAAAGAAGTGGAAATAATACATAGATTGCAATAGCATCTGTTAAAGTACAAAATTTATTTCTCACCCTAATAACGAAGTGTTTTTTTGGTTGTAAATATGAGGAAGTTGAACAACGCAATAAAAACAATTACCACCAGGCCGGCCTGTTGCGTGTGTGATTTGTTTAACAGCCGTCAACTGGAATTCGCACAAAAACCGCCCCCTTTCAGGGAAAACCATTGTGTTTTAAAATTATAGATCAGACTGTTCATTAATGACAATGACATCAAGTATAGACTATTAATTATCTTTAGTTAATTTGGGTTTTTATAGAGAGCATATGGTATTTGCATTGTTTAATACCGCGTTTGCTAAACCGAACTGTTAAATCGGTTTCAATAAATTTTCTTGTTTTGTTAAAAAAAAATGTTGTCTGTGTTCAACTTTTGTTACTTCAAGCCTCGAAAAAAGGAGCAGTGCAATTCATTACTTCAAATTCTCAGTTGCATACAGCAAGAAATGGACTAACAGTTGAATGTTTGAAAAGATGCACACGGAGAACATGCGGAAGTAATTAAAACCCTGGTAAAACAAACGTTAATAATCCCTCTATCTATTATAATTATTTTTTAATTGACAACATAGAAAGTTTATTTTCAAAAAAAAAAAAAAAAAAAAAAAAAAAAAAAAACATGAAATAGTTTCGTTTAGTTTTAAATTATTTTTATAAAACGCTGGAACTACCCACGAAAAATCCGTTTATACTACAGTATAACAAAAAAAGCTGGACTGCTCCTCATTAGGTTTAAGGAAGCATTATAGAATTTTCTTACCCCAATATAATAGGGAACATACAACACTACAACAAATCACGTTAAAAACTTAAGATAATATCATTAAATTGTAGAAAAAACAAATCTAAATATAAAAATATAAAATAATTACATATTTTCTTATAAAATAATTATTTATTTTGCTACATAGCTACATTGTGTATTTGTTAGTATTTATAGAATATAGTATGTTTTACCTTTTTCGAATCAACTAGGATTTATCTACATTCTATTCATGGCCTAAGACTATATGTTTTCATTCTTTTTTACATCATTTAACTTTTGACTTTTACAAGCCTCCTTAGATTTGGTAAGTTATAATTTATAAATACAGGTGTCAAGGATCAGCTATCTTTTAAAGATCTAATGATGATTCAGTCAACATTTTTATATATTGTGTTATGTAGTGTCTTATTATAACAAATATGTAATCCTTTTTCATCTCATTGGGTGTAGTATAAATAATTATTATTTAAACGCAAAGTAAAAAAATTATACAATATCTGATTTTATCAGAACAAACAATTCTATTTTTTCTCATCGTCGCACTGCAGCGGTTTCTGATGACGTTTCATTAGAGTTAAAACAGCGCCTGAGGCTGATGGTCAAAGTTGCTGCAGATTTCACATGAGCAAAATGTTAACAGGAATTTCTCCTTTGTTTCATACAAATGTCCTTTTACAATGAGAATACATAATTTTACCCACAATTTACAAATAAGGGTACAGTGGGAGTTTTTTTTTTTTTTTTTTTTTTTTTTTTTTTTTTTTTTTTTTTTTTAGAAATTATTAAATATTGAAAGCACGAATGAACATCGTGACATCTCGACCAGCTCATCTGGACATTTCAATCAGTCAACCGTGTCGGCGAGTGTTTTGTGTGTGTGTGTGTGTGTGTGTGTGTGTGTGTGTGTGTGTGTGTGTGTACACTGTACACTCGACACTAACATTGCTCACTTCGCGTTTTATTTGAAGCTGCTGTTGACTCTAACGTATAATAAACATTCCAACCAACAACACAGTTTTTGGTTAATTAATTTGACTACTAAAGAGAATATGTTAGTCTAGTTTGTTTAATCAACCTTAGGGTAGATACATAGGCTAATAAAGTCTAATGATTTGCCTGTGATATGAAAAAAGGTGTATGATTAAACCTTTTTATCCCACCCATCATAATAATACAATATAAATTAAAAGTTAAATATTGTAATTTTTATCCAATGTGTTAAAAAATAATGATTTGCTATATGTTTAAAGTCTTTTTTATTAAATTTTTAAATATTTTTACCATAGGAAATGAGGTTAAATGTAACAAACAGAACCCTTGAGTGCACTTAAACGTGAAGTAAAGCAGATTACAATTGATTACAATTGGTTACATAGCCATAAAACCTGAGTGCAGGTAATGATGAGATTTACTAGTATCAAAGTGGTTCAATCAGATATTATAGGCGCTGACCTGCTGTGAAAGCTCCGTGGTCTAGTGGACATAGTTGTTGATGGTGTACATAACCGTGATATTATAGGTTAATATATGAAAATAGATACCTACAGTGATAATTTTGATGAGTAAATTTAGAACTGTCGAATGAAATAATGTAGTAGAGATAGAAGAGAATAAAAAATATATCCTGTAATAAAACGAAAAAATATACAGGATGTTTCAGAACTCCCTACCAATATTTTAGGGCATTGTTCCTGGGTTAAAAACATATCTAAATATCATATTTAAATTGTCCGGAAGTCTTAAGTTACTCACACAGCCGCCATTTTGTTTTTTACACATAATAATATTTATTTCCGTAACGGATGGTTGTATTCAGATCATATTTAGTATAAATCTTTATCATATCAATGTACATTTCCAAGAAAAAAATAAATTTTTTCCATTGTATATTTTCAAAATGGCGGCCATTTTAAATTTTCAAACTCAAATATCTTAAAATCAATAAATTTTATAAAACTTTTACAAGATACAAAAAAGTTGCCAAATTAAATTACCTAACCAATGGTGCCAAGTTTGTAAGGATCTGACAACAAATAACAGAGTTATTGCGATTTTTCTTCATAAAAACATTGATTTTGCTGTTAAAATGGCCTTATTTGCATTAAATTCAATGCAAAATCCTCGTTTTTATGAAGAAAAATCGCAGTATCTCCGTTATTTGTTGTCAGATCCTTACAAACTTGGCACCATTGGTTAGGTAATTTAATTTGGCAAGTTTTTTGTGTCTTGTAAATTTTTTATAAACTTTACCGATTTTGAGATATTTGAGTTGGAAAATTTAAAATGGCCGCCATTTTGAAAATATACAATGGAAAAAATTTATTTTTTTCTTGGGAATGTACATTGGTATGATAAAGATTTATACCAAATATTATCTGAATACAACCATCCGTTACGGAAATAAAAATTATTATGTGTAAAAAACAAAATGGCGGCTGTGTGAGTAACTTAAGACTTCCGGACAATTTAAATATGATATTTAGATATGTTTTTAACCCAGGAACAATGCCCTAAAATATTGGTAGGGAGTTCTGAAACACCCTGTATTTAACAATTGACTGCAACAAAGTAATAGCAACGAAAACAAATAAAGTAACTAGGAAATGATAAAATCCAAGAACCTTTGGTTGCTTTCAAAAAATAAAATTAATTGAAAGAAAAATAATAAAGCTCCAGAGTGAGTGAAATAAGGGTGTGGAACGAAACAGCTATAAAATGCAGCAAGGGCGGACATTAAAATGCATGTTTAACTCATTACGGCCCCAGGTGCTGGCTACTACACGTACTGCACGGTGCGGTGGAATATTAAACTGCAGCAAGGGTGGACATTAAAATGCATGTTTAACTCATTACGGCCCAGGTGCTGGCTACTACACGTACTGTACGGTGCGGTGGAATATTAAACTGCAGCAAGGGTGGACATTAAAATGCATGTTTAACTCATTACGGCCCAGGTACTGGCTACTACACGTACTGCACGGCGCGGTGGAATATTAAACTGCAGCAAGGGTGGACATTAAAATGCATGTTTAACTCATTACGGCCCAGGTGCTGGCTACTACACGTACTGCACGGTGCGGTGGAATATTAAACTGCAGCGAGGGTGGACATTAAAATGCATGTTTAACTCATTACGGCCCAGGTGCTGGCTACTACACGTACTGCACGGTGTGGCGGAATATTAAACTGCAGGAGGTTGGACATTAAAATGCATGTTTAACTCATTACGGCCCAGGTGCTGGCTACTACACGTACTGCACGGTGCGGTGGAATATTAAACTGCAGCGAGGGTGGACATTAAAATGCATGTTTAACTCATTACGGCCCAGGTGCTGGCTACTACACGTACTGCACGGTGTGGCGGAATATTAAACTGCAGGAGGGTGGACATTAAAATGCATGTTTAACTCATTACGGCCCAGGTGCTGGCTACTACACGTACTGCACGGCGCGGTGAAATATTAAACTGCAGTGAGGGTGGACATTAAAATGCATGTTTAACTCATTACGGCCCAGGTGCTGGCTACTACACGTACTGCACGGCGCGGTGAAATATTACACTGCAGCAAGGGTGGACATTAAAATGCATGTTTAACTCATTACGGCCCCAGGTACTGGCTACTACACGTACTGCACGGTGCGGTGGAATATTAAACTGCAGCAAGGGTGGACATTAAAATGCATGTTTAACTCATTACGGCCCAGGTGCTGGCTACTACACGTACTGCACGGCGCGGTGAAATATTAAACTGCAGTTAGGGTGGACATTAAAATGCATGTTTAACTCATTACGGCCCCAGGTGCTGGCTACTACACGTACTGCACGGAGGGCTGGTGGAATATTAAACTGCAGCGAGGGTGGACATTAAAATGCATGTTTAACTCATTACGGCCCCAGGTGCTGGCTACTACACGTACTGCACGGCGCGGTGAAATATTAAACTGCAGTGAGGGTGGACATTAAAATGCATGTTTAACTCATTACGGCCCCAGGTGCTGGCTACTACACGTACTGCACGGAGGGCTGGTGGAATATTAAACTGCAGCGAGGGTGGACATTAAAATGCATGTTTAACTCATTACGGCCCAGGTGCTGGCTACTACACGTACTGCACGGCGCGGTGAAATATTAAACTGCAGTGAGGGTGGACATTAAAATGCATGTTTAACTCATTACGGCCCCAGGTGCTGGCTACTACACGTACTGCACGGAGGGCTGGTGGAATATTAAACTGCAGCGAGGGTGGACATTAAAATGCATGTTTAACTCATTACGGCCCCAGGTGCTGGCTACTACACGTACTGCACGGCGCGGTGAAATATTAAACTGCAGCAAGGGTGGACATTAAAATGCATGTTTAACTCATTACGGCCCCAGGTGCTGGCTACTACACGTACTGCACGGAGGGCTGGTGGAATATTAAACTGCAGCGAGGGTGGACATTAAAATGCATGTTTAACTCATTACGGCCCAGGTGCTGGCTACTACACGTACTGCACGGAGTGATGGAATATTAAACTGCAGCGAGGGTGGACATTAAAATGCATGTTTAACTCATTACGGCCCAGGTGCTGGCTACTACACGTACTGCACGGAGTGATGGAATATTAAACTGCAGCAAGGGTGGACATTAAAATGCATGTTTAACTCATTACGGCCCAGGTGCTGGCTACTACACGTACTGCACGGTGTGGCGGAATATTAAACTGCAGGAGGTTGGACATTAAAATGCATGTTTAACTCATTACGGCCCAGGTGCTGGCTACTACACGTACTGCACGGAGTGATGGAATATTAAACTGCAGGAGGGGGGACATTAAAATGCATGTTTAACTCATTGCCTCCCCAGGTGCTGGCTACTACACGTACTGCACGGCGCGGTGAAATATTAAACTGCAGCGAGGGTGGACATTAAAATGCATGTTTAACTCATTACGGCCCCAGGTGCTGGCTACTACACGTACTGCACGGCGCGGTGAAATATTAAACTGCAGCGAGGGTGGACATTAAAATGCATGTTTAACTCATTACGGCCCCAGGTGCTGGCTACTACACGTACTGCACGGCGCTGTGGAATATTAAACTGCAGCGAGGGTGGACATTAAAATGCATGTTTAACTCATTACGGCCCAGGTGCTGGCTACTACACGTACTGCACGGCGCTGTGGAATATTAAACTGCAGCGAGGGTGGACATTAAAATGCATGTTTAACTCATTACGGCCCCAGGTGCTGGCTACTACACGTACTGCACGGCGCTGTGGAATATTAAACTGCAGCGAGGGTGGACATTAAAATGCATGTTTAACTCATTACGGCCCCAGGTGCTGGCTACTACACGTACTGCACGGCGCGGTGAAATATTAAACTGCAGCGAGGGTGGACATTAAAATGCATGTTTAACTCATTACGGCCCCAGGTGCTGGCTACTACACGTACTGCACGGCGCTGTGGAATATTAAACTGCAGCGAGGGGGGACATTAAAATGCATGTTTAACTCATTACGGCCCAGGTGCTGGCTACTACACGTACTGCACGGCGCGGTGAAATATTAAACTGCAGGAGGGGGGACATTAAAATGCATGTTTAACTCATTGCCTCCCCAGGTGCTGGCTACTACACGTACTGCACGGCGCTGTGGAATATTAAACTGCAGGAGGGGGGACATTAAAATGCATGTTTAACTCATTGCCTCCCCAGGTGCTGGCTACTACACGTACTGCACGGCGCTGTGGAATATTAAACTGCAGCGAGGGTGGACATTAAAATGCATGTTTAACTCATTGCCTCCCCAGGTGCTGGCTACTACACGTACTGCACGGCTAGGCGGAATATTAAACTGCAGGAGGGGGGACATTAAAATGCATGTTTAACTCATTGCCTCCCCAGGTGCTGGCTACTACACGTACTGCACGGCTAGGCGGAATATTAAACTGCAGGAGGCGGGACATTAAAATGCATGTTTAACTCATTGCCTCCCCAGGTGCTGGCTACTACACGTACTGCACGGCGCTGTGGAATATTAAACTGCAGCGAGGGTGGACATTAAAATGCATGTTTAACTCATTACGGCCCCAGGTGCTGGCTACTACACGTACTGCACGGAGTGATGGAATATTAAACTGCAGGAGGTTGGACATTAAAATGCATGTTTAACTCATTACGGCCCAGGTGCTGGCTACTACACGTACTGCACGGAGTGATGGAATATTAAACTGCAGCGAGGGTGGACATTAAAATGCATGTTTAACTCATTACGGCCCCAGGTGCTGGCTACTACACGTACTGCACGGTGTGGCGGAATATTAAACTGCAGGAGGTTGGACATTAAAATGCATGTTTAACTCATTACGGCCCAGGTGCTGGCTACTACACGTACTGCACGGAGTGATGGAATATTAAACTGCAGCGAGGGTGGACATTAAAATGCATGTTTAACTCATTACGGCCCCAGGTGCTGGCTACTACACGTACTGCACGGCGCGGTGAAATATTAAACTGCAGCGAGGGTGGACATTAAAATGCATGTTTAACTCATTACGGCCCCAGGTGCTGGCTACTACACGTACTGCACGGAGTGATGGAATATTAAACTGCAGGAGGTTGGACATTAAAATGCATGTTTAACTCATTACGGCCCAGGTGCTGGCTACTACACGTACTGCACGGAGTGATGGAATATTAAACTGCAGCGAGGGTGGACATTAAAATGCATGTTTAACTCATTACGGCCCAGGTGCTGGCTACTACACGTACTGCACGGTGTGGCGGAATATTAAACTGCAGGAGGTTGGACATTAAAATGCATGTTTAACTCATTACGGCCCAGGTGCTGGCTACTACACGTACTGCACGGAGTGATGGAATATTAAACTGCAGGAGGGGGGACATTAAAATGCACGTTTAACTCATTGCCTCCCCAGGTGCTGGCTACTACACGTACTGCACGGCGCTGTGGAATATTAAACTGCAGGAGGGGGGACATTAAAATGCATGTTTAACTCATTGCCTCCCCAGGTGCTGGCTACTACACGTACTGCACGGTGCGGTGAAATATTAAACTGCAGGAGGGGGGACATTAAAATGCATGTTTAACTCATTGCCTCCCCAGGTGCTGGCTACTACACGTACTGCACGGCTAGGCGGAATATTAAACTGCAGGAGGGGGGACATTAAAATGCATGTTTAACTCATTGCCTCCCCAGGTGCTGGCTACTACACGTACTGCACGGCGCTGTGGAATATTAAACTGCAGCGAGGGTGGACATTAAAATGCATGTTTAACTCATTACGGCCCCAGGTGCTGGCTACTACACGTACTGCACGGCGCGGTGAAATATTAAACTGCAGGAGGGGGGACATTAAAATGCATGTTTAACTCATTGCCTCCCCAGGTGCTGGCTACTACACGTACTGCACGGTGCGGTGAAATATTAAACTGCAGGAGGGGGGACATTAAAATGCATGTTTAACTCATTGCCTCCCCAGGTGCTGGCTACTACACGTACTGCACGGCTAGGCGGAATATTAAACTGCAGGAGGGGGGACATTAAAATGCATGTTTAACTCATTGCCTCCCCAGGTGCTGGCTACTACACGTACTGCACGGCGCTGTGGAATATTAAACTGCAGCGAGGGTGGACATTAAAATGCATGTTTAACTCATTACGGCCCCAGGTGCTGGCTACTACACGTACTGCACGGCGCGGTGAAATATTAAACTGCAGCGAGGGTGGACATTAAAATGCATGTTTAACTCATTACGGCCCCAGGTGCTGGCTACTACACGTACTGCACGGCGCTGTGGAATATTAAACTGCAGGAGAGGGGACATTAAAATGCATGTTTAACTCATTGCCTCCCCAGGTGCTGGCTACTACACGTACTGCACGGCGCTGTGGAATATTAAACTGCAGGAGGGGGGGACATTAAAATGCATGTTTAACTCATTACGGCCCATGTGCTGGCTACTTTACGTACTGCACGGTGACTACTTTACGTACTGCACGGTTGCGCGGAATATTAAACTAGGGGTTGCAGTCTGTTCTGCATACGAATACTAATACGAATTGCATCTCGTTATACTCAGCACCCGAATGTATCTAATTTGTACAATTCCGAACTCCGTTATTAGGTTTATTATTTTAAATCAACAGTATAGGGGAATTGCATACGTTAATTTGTAAATTGTTACTGTGTATTGTTTATATTTTATTTCTAGCTAAATGTTTATGTGGTTAAATAATGTATATAAAACTAACTAACCTGCATAAGAATATTTATTAATATTCTCGTAGTTCTTTTTAATGTTAAAAGTAAGCTAAATTGTTGATCTCTGAATTTTAATTACAATTATTAGTGTACTGTATTAAATGTAGTTCATCTTATTTAAAATACAATTTCAAATCACTCATACATCAACAATTAAACCCACTATTCAGAATAGCATTAAATGTTTTAAATTATATCAAATTGAGCAAAAGACCCTCTGAAACTTGAAACTCAAAACTAACAAACATTTCGAATAAAATCCCCAATTCACACTAAGCTGCCTTGACCACCAAGATCTCTTTTTATTCTTTATTGAAAAAGTTACAACGTGACACAAAAGATCGCCAATAGATTCAAGAAATACGGAGTTTCTGTCGCCTTCAAAACACAAAACACCATGAGTGGACTGCTACACCCCAAGATAGAAGATAATAACCAATTCAATCGATCCGGTATTTACAAAATTAGCTGTGGAGATTGTGACAACTTCTACGTTGGACAGACCGTTAATTTTATAAAGAGATTCAAGAACCACATATCAGCATGGAAGAACAACAAACCGGAAAGATCAAATGTAGCAAAGCACCTTTTAGAAAATGGCCACTCCCTAAAAACCATAGAAGAAAACCTACAAATAGTCAAGACATGTAACAAAGGAAACTTAATGAACACATGGGAAGAATTATATATATTTAAAGAAAAATGTAAAAATAGGGACAAGTTGATAAACGAACAAGTGAACTTCGATTCCGGCGGAACCTACCAGAATATATTCCCGAACATCCGGTAGCCAGTAAGATTTAAGCATGGACGCCATCTTGTTTCCCGGAACTTCCTGCACCAATAGTATTTAAGCAAGGACGCCATCTTGATTCTCTCAGTCTCGGATTGGGCCTGATGATGACCGGTGTGACTGGTCGAAATCGATCGCCATTATAAGATCTTTTATATATATTTACCGTCTTGTAAACAATTACAGTATAAGTGTAAATATATCGAGTAGTGTTGGAAGACGTTTTATTATTTCAACCTGAAAAAGTTTGACTGTCCTACAACAAGAGAGACCAATTGGAGAAATCGAAAAGTAGTAAGTAACAAAAGAAATATTTTGCCTCAAGATCATTGTGTTCTATAGAAATTTAAAATTAATCAAAGTAATGTTGACCGAATGCCGAATATCTGCATGTAAATAATTATTCACCTAAACAAAAACGGCTAACTATTAAATCTATGTAAAAATAAAATATATATGGTACATTGCGATGTACCACATTTTATTTAATGAATTTAATCAACCTACACTGACTTACTTTATGTAACGTTAATTTACCATGAAATGTGGACTCTAAAGGTCAATAGGGCACCATACACTACACCGACTACGTGGTGTTTTACTGGGACTCTAAACCTAGGTCACAAGATAACTGTACAATCACTATGCGGGGATACGTGACTTTTAAAAGCGTTCACATTACTTGGTATGTTGAAAAAACCATGAGTTAAAATCTTTTAAAAGAAGTGAGGTGGTTTTGCATTAAACATTTTTAATTAAAAGCGCATTACCTGTTGTAAATAAATCATACACAAGAACCCCGTTATATATTTTCATTTATTAGATGATTTTTAATCATTGCTTTAGACTCTACGCTATTGAATGTCCAATGGGAAAGTTGCAGTGAGTGGACGGCTGATTGTTTAATTGACGGAGGGCGCCGAGGCCGAACTGTCCAACTGTAATTAGCGTTTACGTCGACTTCGGAGTTCGGTTAGACCCAACTCACCTTCGTCATAACTCCGACGTGGACGATAACTGAAAAGAATTAATGCAGTCGTCAGTACATTAAATCGAAATATATTTACCATTTACCATACGGCGTCTTGTTTTTTTTTAATAGTTTTTTTAGTAAATAGTTTTTTTTTCCTCTGTGGCTGAGTATGACGCTTGATCACGATGAAGATGCTCCCTGTGATTTTTGTAAAATTAATGTTACAAGTGATTGTGAAGGGCTTCTTTGTGATGGTTTCTGCAAAAAATGGTATCACGCAAGATGTGTAAACATAAATTCAGGTGATTACAATAGTATTACTAAATTATCCGATCATGTCAAGTGGTACTGCATGATATGCTCTACAAGGTTGGACAGGCTTACTTCTAGTCTTGCATGGGACATTGATGATTTGATTGACACTCGTAATATTCTTGATAACCTTGTAAAAGTTGTAAACGGTGTTGTCAACGATAATTTGGCACTTCATCAACGAGTGGATAATTTGTCAAGTGTTAAATCACAATTGAATATTAATCCGAACTCTAGAAATGACAGTGACGTGACTCCGGTGGTGCCTGACAATAGGAATGTTGGACCATCTGGAACGTCAGTTTTGATGTCTGAAACTTTGAAGCAGAATGGTAATGAAAGTGCCGACAACGACCAAATATCTGATGGTGACAACGATAAATTCTCTGTAAGTGGTGTTTTCGCTAATAACCTAGATTTTGATGTGAACAATTCTGCAACTGCAGATAACCTTAATTTAACTAGTCTCCAACATTTTCCGGCCTTACCTCCCACGAAAGACGTTAAGAATTCGACTGTTGTTGATCAGTGGCATGTTCAAACTTCTAGGCGTAATAATAGGAAGCCTACTCGTTTAATAATAGGTACAAAATCCAATGAAACCCTATCTGACTCTAAGTGCAAAATTATAGCAGTGGGGAAAAGGGAATGGGTTTTTGTATCTCGAATTGCAACTGATGTGTCTAAGGAAAACATTGAGAACTATTTATTGGATAGTGGAATATCAGGTGAGTGCATCCAGCTAAAGTCTAGGTATGATACCTACAGATCTTTTAAAATCGGTGTCCAAGCTCCAGATACCCTTAAATTGTTGCAGGCGGACTTTTGGCCCTTAGGTACTTTGGTTAAGGAATTTGTTGATCGTAGGCCTACAGGAACAAGGCCTCAACCTAACTTTGTAAAGTCCCAAACTTTTTTAGGGAAAACCGGACCTCGAGTGAATGCGAGTTAGGCCCGGATCTTCCGCCTTTTTCTAATCTGTTGGTCAAAAAAACTTTAAACATTTGTGCGATCAATGTCCAGAGCATAAGAAATAAACTTCCTGAACTAGAAATCTTATGCGGTAGTAACAATATTGATATACTGTGTGTGTCAGAACATTGGTTGTTAGATTGCGAGACCAGTTGCTACTCTACAATAGCTGATTTAAACCTTGTATCAAGTTTTTGCCGTGCAACTCCTTGGGGGGGAACTGCTATTTACCTCAAAAGTAGTTGGAATTTTAAGTCTTTAGACCTCAGTACTTACTGTGAAGAACTCCATGCTGAGTTTACAGGTATAATTATTTCTGATCTGAACATTATCATAATTACAATGTACCATTCTCCAAATGGCAGTTTGGAGAGATTTTTCCATTTATTAGAACTGTGTTTGGGGTACCTTGTCACCTTGGGTCTGGCTATTGTGATTGCTACGGACCATAATGTGAACCCGTTGACTCATCCCAAGGACGCTCGCGATTTCCGTAACCTACTACGTAGTTTCAACCTATTTTTCAGTGTTGAAGGAGCTACAAGAGGGGACTCTCCCCTTGACACTGTATTAACTAATTTAGATACTTGGAATTACAGTGCTAGCATTAGTGAAGATCAAGTATCTGATCACAAACATGTTTTTTTTAGTCTTGGTCTTGACCATTTTGTTGACAGTAACTTGGACAATATCTTGTTACCTAAGCCCAGGCCAATTCTCTTTAGAATTTTTAATGAAAATAACTACCATCGGTTTTTGGAGCACCTATCCTACCAGGCTGTTTATTGGTTTGATGACATTCAGCAGCTACCTGCAAGTATATCCTTTAACAGCTTTTTTGATAAATATAAACAAACCTTTGACTATTTTTTTCCTCTTGTTGTGAAGACTCAGAGAGTTAGGCCTGGGTGTGTAAGAAAGTCTGGCCCAAGGTTAAATGACTGGTATACACCTGAACTAACTCACCTGAAAAATGTTATTTTAGTTGTAAGTGACCTTGTTAAATGTAGGCCTCACTTACTCCCGGACCTACAAAGGCTGAGGCGAGTCTATAAAGCCAAAGTGAAGGAGGCCAAACTATCTGCTGTGGGCGCCTCCATATTAGCGTCCTCCAACCCCTGCAAGGCTGCGTGGGACCACATCAAAGACCGTAAGGGCCCTGTTACCTTGCCTGTTACAGATTTTTGCACTGCTGATGATTTCAATATGTATTTTATAGAATCTGCAAATGATCTGGTCCAAGGCTGTAATCCTGTACCATCTGTTCACAGTGACCTAATTCCTGACATTCTTGACTCTGTCCCTCTGGCTCAGTCTTCCTTCTCCTGGCGTCCTGTCAGCCCTGAGGATGTAATAAAGATTGTAAACAATTTTAAATCCTCTAAGAGTAGGGACTTTTATGATATGTCTATAGATATCTTGAAGAAGAGTATTCATGCGGTTGCTCCAACTATAGCCTGTATTATAAATTCCTCGTTGAAGGAGGGCCATTTTCCTGATGTACTGAAAATAAGTAGAACTGTTCCCATTTTTAAGAAGGGAGAAAAGAACTCAGTTGAAAGTTATAGACCTATCTCCATCATTCCTGTTTTTGCAAAGGTCTATGAATCAATTATGTTGGAACAACTGTATGTTTATTTTGAGGAACATCACCTGCTTGCCCCTGCCCAATATGGCTTTCGTAAGGGTATGTCCACTGTGTTGGCTGTTGACTCTCTCTTGCAGACCATCCTGAAAGCTTTTGAAGATAAGAAATCCACCTGCGTTCTTTTGTGTGACCTTTCTCGGGCCTTTGATTGTGTGTCACACAATCTTTTATTGGCCAAGCTCGAGAGGTATGGGGTAAGAGGTGGTGCTCTCTCTGTACTTAAATCATATTTATCAGGACGATCACAAGTTGTTACATGGAACAGCACTAACTCTGCACCTTTGACTGTAAAGTATGGAGTCCCACAGGGCTCCATACTAGGCCCATTCCTCTTCATTGTATCCATAAATGATTTGTATTACAGAGTGATGGGTAATGTCCTCATCTATGCGGATGACACTACTCTGTTCTCGTGTCACTCAGACTTTGCTGTAGCGAAGACGGCTGTTCAGGAACTACTTGAAATAGCCTCTGCATGGTTCCGTAATAATAAGCTCGTAATGAATGAGGCCAAAACTCAATCCATTACTTTTAGCCTTTCTAGAGATATTGGTGAGATTGATCCTCCTGTCAAGCTGCTGGGCTTCACACTTGATCCTCAGCTTAATTGGAATAGTCACATTGACCTACTTTGTTGCAAATTAAGTAGAGTAATTTATTTGCTCCGTCGTCTAAAAGCTGACATGCCTCTCAAGTTTGTTCGCATTGCTTTTTTTGCTTTTTTTCAATCGCACGTACAGTACGGCACTAAGCTTTGGGGGCACTCGCCTGCTGTTCGTAGGGTATTACTTTTGCAGAAAAAAGCTGTTAGGGTCTTGTGTGGAGCCTCGCAGCTGGAACATTGTAAACCTCTGATGATTCAGCATGGAATCATGTCTGTGTATAATGTATATATATTCCAATGTCTCTTGGCTGTCAAGGCTCAGGAAACAAATCTTCCTTTAAACAATGATATGCACGATCACGAAACAAGATTTAACCGCAATATCTTTAGGCATAGGGTAAGACTTGACAAAACATTTAATTGTTTCCCTGTTTCAGGAATTAGATTCTACAATGCTTTGCCTCAAAATGTCAGACAAAAATCTTACACAAGCTTTGCTAATACCCTGAAATCCTGGATGTTGACAAATCCTTTTTATGACACAAGAGAATTTTGGGATGCTGACCGGACTATGCTTGACTAACTAGGCTAGTGCTTATGCTGGTTTTGAGGTATGCGAGTGGCATGCTTTTGTTTTGAAGTGATTATTATTTTTTATTTTTTTTCTTTTTCTTTTTTTTCCTTTTTCCTTTTGTTTGTGCATGGTGTGCTGTTTTATAGACTATTCTGGACTTGAATGCTGCATTTTGCATGGACTTGCCTGGTTTGTGAGTCAAGAGGATGTGCTTTTATTGTTTGTTAGTTTTAAGTTAGTTTTAGTGACTTAGCCTATTGTAACCACTGAACGGCTGAATAAAATCTTGAATCTTGAATCTTGAATCTTGAGTCTTCTCCACAATCCGAAGGAATGGGGAATCGTCAAAGTTCCTCCCGATGACGGGGCCTCCTCCCTCTTCACGAAGTGAGCTTAATGTGAGTAAAAGTGTGTTCGTCAATGTATTCAGTAACTGTGTAGTATGGTCTATCGAGCAAATACTGTTTCAATTTATTTATGAAGTGGGTTGGTTTGGTAATGTTTTTTATGTGTTCTGGAAGTAGGTTGTAAAAATATGATCCACAGTAATAGGGTGAGGAATTGTATTTTTGTAGTCGATGTTGGGGTAAGTCAATATTTTTACTGTTACGAGTATTGTGAGTGTGACAGTCAAGTCTAAGTACTGGTGATGAGTTTTTAACAAGGATGATGGTTTCCAGGATATATATGGAGATTACAGTGAGGATACGGTGTTTGACAAAGTGGGGTTTGCAGTGATCCAAAGGATTTAATTGGAAAATTGTTCTAATGGCCTTTTTCTGGATGGTGACAATACGTTGAATACTGTTTGAGGCAGCCGCTCCCCATGCAACTATGCCATATCGCAGGTGTGATGCAAATAGTGAATGATAAGCTACTATGGCTGTTTGTTCATTAGTTATGGTTCTTATCCTTCTAATGACATATAGGGCTGATGATAGTTTTTTACTCAAGTACTCAATATGATGTTGCCAGTTGAGGTTTTCATCAACCATAATCCCAAGGAATTTTGTTGCTGAAGATGTCGGGATGTTTAGGTCTTTCCATTCCTCTTCATTTTTCCCCCTGTTATTTGGTGTGAAGTTTACATGAATTGTCTTGGTCCTATTAATTTCTAAATTCAGAGAATTGCAGAGAGATGTGGCATTATCTAAAGCTGTATTTACTATTGCATTATTGTTGTTATGACGGCTAGTGGGTATCACAAGAGTGGTGTCGTCTGCAAAGAGGATACATTTCAGATTTTTGTTTAGTAAATCTGGTAGGCTATTTATATAGATCAAAAAATACAGTGGGCCTAATATCGAGCCCTGCGGCACACCTTTTGAAGTATTCCTAAAGGAAGATTGAACGTTGGAAACTATATTTTGTTGTTGGTCTACTAGCTCTACAAACTGTAGCCTATTTGTT
The DNA here is from genome assembly GCA_030545055.2 of Neoaliturus tenellus. Taxonomy (NCBI): domain Eukaryota; kingdom Metazoa; phylum Arthropoda; class Insecta; order Hemiptera; family Cicadellidae; genus Neoaliturus; species Neoaliturus tenellus. The sequence goes on along the minus strand of CM061534.1, from coordinate 32,181,218 downwards.
AGATAGTGTTGAATCCAATTCAGTGCATCACCCCTAATATTAAGTTGTTTTAATTTGTCAATGAAGATATTCCAATTAAGATTATCAAAGGCTTTTTGAAGGTCCAAAAAGAGGCCTGATGCAGTTTTCTTTTCTTCCCATATGTCATTGATGTTTTTACATAGTTCGGAAAGCGCTGTGTTTGTGCTGTGTCTTTTTCTAAAACCATGTTGGCATGATGATAAGAGGTTGTTTGATTCTAAATGAGCAATGAGCTGGTTGTAGATGACACGCTCCAAAAGTTTAGACACAGTTGGGAGGTTTGAAATCGGCCTATAATTATTGGGATCTTTCTTTTCTCCTTTTTTGTAAACAGGGTGAATTTTAGCGATTTTGAGTTTCTGGGGAACGGTGGCTTGCACGATTGACATGTTAATAATATGGTGTATAGGTTTAATCACCTCTTCTTTGCAGTATTTGAGGATTTTACCTGTTATATCATCGAATCCAGCAGAGTTATTTGACTTAATATTGACAAAGAGTTTTTCTAGTTCTAGTTCCGAAATCGTACTAAATGTGGCAAAAACTGGTAGGTCAGGTATGTGCAACTGCTGTTCGTCTTGAGCTCGATTTTCCTCTTGTGGTTCTACTTCAGGTTGCGTGAAGACTTTATTAAAAATATTACTGACGTGGTAGGGAGAAGTTATTGTTAGGCCATTGTTTGTTAAAGTAATTTTGTTTGTGTGGTCTAGGGGCTGGCTTCTTTCACTGTTTATAGTTTTCCAGATCACTTTAGTTTTATTGTCAGCTTGTATAATTTTATCCATTGTGAACTTAGATTTTTTGCGTTTCACATCTGAATCATAGGCTTTCTTAGCATTGATGAAGTCATTCCTATTATCCTCTGTTCCTGTAAGAAGATATCTATTATGGGTGAGGTCCAGTTGAGATTTTAAGTTAAGTGTTTCAGCATCCCAAAAATTATCCTTATTTCTTGTAGTTATCCTATTGGGTTTTTTTGGCATGGCTTGGTCCATGTTTAGTCTCATAATTTTTAAGAAGTTGTTGTATTTTTCATCCACAGACAGGGGTTCATAGACGGGGTTCCAGTCTACACTGCTAAGCTGTTGTTTTAATTTACTTAAATTATTCTTTGAAAATTTCCTTGAATATTTATACGTTGTTTTGTAGGGTGCCTCCTTTTTAGCTATTTTGCATATAAGTAGATGATGGTCTGAAATTTGGGTATTGTAGGCTATGGCTTCTATTTCACCTTGCTTGATGTTGGTGTAACAACCGTCAATGCTAGATATTGATGTTGGGGTTATTCTTGTCGCAGGGATGTTGTAGATGTAGCATCCATGTTCTGTAAGTAAATTCTGTAGTTCTCTGATGCAAGGTTTTTCGGTATCTCTTATGTTAAAATTTGCATCGCCCAAGATGACTGACTATTTGATTCAATTTACCAGAGAATTGTTGCAAAAGGTAGCCTAATTTATCCAAAAATAGATTTTCTGTTTTTACATCAGGAGAGCGGTACGTTCCAATTAGAATTATATCTTTGGGTTTACACTTAATTCTAATAGCTATGGTTTCAAAAACTTGTTCCATAGGTTCACAAGAATCTTTTAGGATAAGCTCTTCTAGTTTTAAATTAAGGTTGTGATTTATATAAAGAGCAATACCTCCCAAAAAACACTTTGTTCTGCAGTAGTTACAGAATAGCCTATAGCCTAAAATATTTGTTTGAACGAGGTCTTCTAGTTTAAGACCATGCTCTGAGATAATCAATAGGTCAGGTTTATGCTTGTTGATTTCCACGAGTAGTCTATCAATTTTACCTTGGAGGCCTCGCTGTATATTTAAATGAAGTATTGTTAATCGTTTTTTGTCTTTTATAGGGCCTAGTGTTTTTTTATGTTGCTTTGGTTGTAGCAGAAGGCTTGATGTGGCTATTTCGGTTGGAGGGGTGAGGCTTCTATTAAGTTTGGGATTTCCAGGTTAGCTTCCTTTTGTTCCACTTCTTTGGTTGGCGCCTCAGACTCACTAGTGTTATCAATTAGTTCTTCTTCCTCAGTTGCGGTATTTGTGGTGGATTCATTTTGATGTCCTAATTCAGTAGAAGCCTCAGCTTTATCAGTGTTCGCAGCTTCTCCATCTTGTATAAGTAGCTCCTCCCCGTTGGAGCTCACAGCAGCCAGTATGCGGTCAGCCAATAATGTTGATCCTACATGGTTCAAATGTACTCCATCCCAGTTATAATGATTTGGGGTAAACAAATTTTGGTTGTCGATAAAATTTACCTACAGCTGGGCACACATAAATTTCAGCGCTTTATTAGTTTCAGCCACAAAACGCTCCTTACAATCGTCTCTGAGTGGTATAGACATTACGTACCATTGTGTTTTTGGAAAGCGCTTTATATAGTTTAGTTAATGTTTAAAAGACCATGGTAAATAGAAAGCAACTACTTAACCTATGAAAATGTATATAAAAATGACGGTCCCTTGAGTGATGTTTGGATTCCCATTCCGCTCATTGCATCACGTAGTTTTCCTTGATATTTAGTAGTCTACGTAGGATGATAAAAGTGTAATCCGTGAAATTTATTCATGGTGATATTTACTGTCCTCACCTCCAATATTTTCGCCCAATTATTTATTTTACATTTGGTCATTACCACTTCATTTTGTAACAACCGAAAGGAGAATGATCCACCGGGAAAATGGTCAAAACAAACTCATAAATGATGCATAAGTTAGTATGTGGAACACCTATAGACAAGAATGCGCACCATTTCCGTTAAACGATTACTACATTTTTTATGAAAGGAGGTTCATAAGGAGGTTTTAAATAGTTTTAACATATATTTAGAAACAAAATAAATTAAAATAAAATCAGAGAGACTTATAACAAGATTGAAGGTAACTAACCACAAATGAAAGTACTACAAAACACAATGGAGGTATTCAATAACACTTCATTGGCTTATGAAACAAATGTAAATGATGGTGCATTTAAAGAAATAAGCATCAAACCTGACTTTGAATATAGAATATTTTAACCGTTATCCTTCATTGTTATTTAGTAACAATTTAATTTCAAATTTTATCGCCTGCCATTTTCGGTAGATTTTACCGTGGCATTTTTTGTGATCCGTCAACCATTGAAGTTAAAAAAAATCATATGACCATAAAGTATGTACTAAATTAATATTTTACATTCATCACATTCCATTTAAGTGATTGTCTAAGAAACTTAAAATGTCAACTAAGGTTAAAACGATTGTTCAGTTTGCATGGTGAAAGAAAAAACTGCTACGGGTTTGAACTTTATTGATGATGGATACCTGTCAGTGACCACGTAGCCTCTAGAGCCAAGGGATCGACTCTGGAGTTACGACCAACAGTAAAAGCTGCACATCGTATCAAGCTTGTGTCAAGCATTCTGTTTATGATACCTGTCAGTGACTCACGTCGCCTCTAGAGCCAAGGGATCGACTCTGGAGTTACGACCAACAGTAAAAGCTGCACATCGTATCAAGCTTGTGTCAAGCATTCTGTTTATGATACCTGTCAGTGACTCACGTCGCCTCTAGAGCCAAGGGATCGACTCTGGAGTTACGACCAACAGTAAAAGCTGCACATCGTATCAAGCTTGTGTCAAGCATTCTGTTTATGATACCTGTCAGTGACTCACGTCGCCTCTAGAGCCAAGGGATCGACTCTGGAGTTACGACCAACAGTAAAAGCTGCACATCGTATCAAGCTTGTGGCAAGCCTTCTGTTTATGGCTACCTGTCAGTGACTCACGTCGCCTCTAGAGCCAAGGGATCGACTCTGGAGTTACGACCAACAGTAAAAGCTGCACATCGTATCAAGTTTGTGGCATGCCTTCTGTTTATGGTACGTGTCAGTGACCACGTCGCCTCTAGAGCTCTAGAGCCAAGGGATCGACTCTGGAGTTACGACCAAGAGTAAAAGCTGCATATCGTATCAAGTTTGTGGCATGCCTTCTGTTTATGGTACCTGTCAGTGACCACGTCACCTCCAGAGCTCTAGAGCCAAGGGATCGACTCTGGAGTTACGACCAACAGTAAAAGCTGCACATCGTTTCAAGCTTGTGGCAAGCCTTCTGTTTATGGCTACCTGTCAGTGACTCACGTCGCCTCTAGAACCAAGGGATCGACTCTGGAGTTACGACCAACAGTAAAAGCTGCACATCGTATCAAGCTTGTGGCAAGCCTTCTGTTTATGGCTACCTGTCAGTGACTCACGTCGCCTCTAGAGCCAAGGGATCGACTCTGGAGTTACGACCAACAGTAAAAGCTGCACATCGTATCAAGATTGTGGCAAGCCTTCTGTTTTTGGCTACCTGTCAATGACTCACGTCGCCTCTAGAGCCAAGGGATCGACTCTGGAGTTACGACCAACAGTAAAAGCTGCACATCGTATCAAGCTTGTGGCAAGCCTTCTGTTTATGGCTACCTGTCAGTGACTCACGTCGCCTCTAGAGCCAAGGGATCGACTCTGGAGTTACGACCAACAGTAAAAGCTGCACATCGTATTAAGTTTGTGGCATGCCTTCTGTTTATGGTACCTGTTAGTGACCACGTCGCCTCTAGAGCTCTAGAGCCAAGGGATCGACTCTGGAGTTACGACCAAGAGTAAAAGCTGCACATCGTATCAAGTTTGTGGCATGCCTTCTGTTTATGGTACCTGTCAGTGACCACGTCACCTCCAGAGCTCTAGAGCCAAGGGATCGACTCTGGAGTTACGACCAACAGTAAAAGCTGCACATCGTATCAAGTTTGTGGCATGCCTTCTGTTTATGGTACCTGTCAGTGACCACGTCACCTCCAGAGCTCTAGAGCCAAGGGATCGACTCTGGAGTTACGACCAACAGTAAAAGCTGCACATCGTATTAAGTTTGTGGCATGCCTTCTGTTTATGGTACCTGTCAGTGACCACGTTGCCTCCAGAGCTCTAGAGCCAAGGGATCGACTCTGGAGTTACGACCAAGAGTAAAAGCTGCACATCGTATCAAGTTTGTGACATGCCTTCTGTTTATGGTACCTGTCATTGACCACGTCACCTCCAGAGCTCTAGAGCCAAGGGATCGACTCTGGAGTTACAACCAACAGTGAAAGCAGCACATCGTATAAAGTTTGTGGCATGCCTTCTGTTTATGGTACCTGTCAGTGACCACGTCACCTCCAGAGCTCTAGAGCCAAGGGATCGACTTTGGAGTTACGACCAAGGGTAAAAGCTGCACATCGTATCAAGTTTGTGGCATGCCATCTGTTTATGGTACCTGTCAGTTACCACGTCACCTCCAGAGCTCTAGAGCCAAGGGATCGACTCTGGAGTTACGACCAACAGTAAAAGCTGCACATCGTATCAATCTTGTGGCATGCCTTCTGTTTATGGTACCTGTCAGTGACCACGTCGCCTCTAGAGCTCTAGAGCCAAGGGATTGACTCTTGTGTTACGACCAACAGTAAAAGCTGCACATCGTATCAAGTTTGTGGGAGACCTTCTGTTTATGATACCTGTCAGTAACTCACGTCGCCTCTAGAGCTCTAGAGCCAAGGGATCGACTTTGGAGTTACGACCAAGGGTAAAAGCTGCACATCGTATCAAGTTTGTGGCATGCCATCTGTTTATGGTACCTGTCAGTTACCACGTCACCTCCAGAGCTCTAGAGCCAAGGGATCGACTCTGGAGTTACGACCAACAGTAAAAGCTGCACATCGTATCAATCTTGTGGCATGCCTTCTGTTTATGGTACCTGTCAGTGACCACGTCACCTCCAGAGCTCTAGAGCCAAGGGATCGACTCTGGAGTTACGACCAACAGTAAAAGCTGCACATCGTATCAATCTTGTGGCATGCCTTCTGTTTATGGTACCTGTCAGTGACCACGTCACCTCCAGAGCTCTAGAGCCAAGGGATCGACTCTGGAGTTACGACCAACAGTAAAAGCTTCACATCGTATCAATCTTGTGGCATGCCTTCTGTTTATGGTACCTGTCAGTGACCACGTCACCTCCAGAGCTCTAGAGCCAAGGGATCGACTCTGGAGTTACGACCAACAGTAAAAGCTGCACATCGTATCAATCTTGTGGCATGCCTTCTGTTTATGGTACCTGTCAGTGACCACGTCACCTCCAGAGCTCTAGAGCCAAGGGATCGACTCTGGAGTTACGACCAACAGTAAAAGCTGCACATCGTATCAAGTTTGTGACATGCCTTCTGTTTATGGTACCTGTCAGTGACCACGTCACCTCCAGAGCTCTAGAGCCAAGGGATCGACTCTGGAGTTACGACCAACAGTAAAAGCTGCACATCGTATCAAGTTTGTGACATGCCTTCTGTTTATGGTACCTGTCAGTGACCACGTCACCTCCAGAGCTCTAGAGCCAAGGGATCGACTCTGGAGTTACAACCAACAGTAAAAGCTGCACATCGTATCAAGTTTGTGACATGCCTTCTGTTTATGGTACCTGTCAGTGACCACGTCACCTCCAGAGCTCTAGAGCCAAGGGATCGACTCTGGAGTTACGACCAACAGTAAAAGCTGCACATCGTATCAAGTTTGTGGCATGCCTTATGTTTATGGTACCTGTCAGTGACCACGTCACCTCCAGAGCTCTAGAGCCAAGGGATCGACTCTGGAGTTACAACCAACAGTAAAAGCTGCACATCGTATCAAGTTTGTGACATGCCTTATGTTTATGGTACCTGTCAGTGACCACGTCACCTCCAGAGCTCTAGAGCCAAGGGATCGACTCTGGAGTTACGACCAAGAGTAAAAGCTGCACATCGTATCAAGTTTGTGGCATGCCTTATGTTTATGGTACCTGTCAGTGACCACGTCACCTCCAGAGCTCTAGAGCCAAGGGATCGACTCTGGAGTTACAACCAACAGTAAAAGCAGCACATCGTATAAAGTTTGTGGCATGCCTTATGTTTATGATACCTGTCAGTGACCACGTCGCCTCTAGAGCTCTAGAGCCAAGGGATCGACTCTGGTGTTACGACCAACAGTAAAAGCTGCACATCGTATCAAGTTTGTGGCATGCCTTCTGTTTATGATACCTGTCAGTGACTCACGTCGCCTCTAGAGCCAAGGGATCGACTCTGGAGTTACGACCAAGAGTAAAAGCTGCACATCGTATCAAGTTTGTGGCATGCCTTCTGTTTATGGTACCTGTCAGTGACCACGTCACCTCCAGAGCTCTAGAGCAAAGGGATCGACTCTGGAGTTACAACCAACAGTAAAAGTAGCACATCGTATAAAGTTTGTGGCATGCCTTATGTTTATGATACCTGTCAGTGACCACGTCGCCTCTAGAGCTCTAGAGCCAAGGGATCGACTCTGGTGTTACGACCAACAGTAAAAGCTGCACATCGTATCAAGTTTGTGGGAGACCTTCTGTTTATGATACCTGTCAGTAACTCACGTCGCCTCTAGAGCTCTAGAGCCAAGGGATCGACCCTGGAGTTACGACCAACAGTAAAAGCTGCACATCGTATCAAGTTTGTGGCATGCCTTCTGTTTAAGTCTCACCTTCAGTTCCATCAACCTTTTTAAGGAAAATCCTGTTTCGTATACTACTTCTTTCTCTTGTATTTTTGATCTTTATGTACTAAGCCAGAAAAAGTCATTACAAACTAATTGCTGTTATACAACAAATTAAAAATTGTAATAAACCTGTGAACAATCGTGGAATGTTCAAAGTATTATTAAATTGATCAACAAATACTGTAGATAATCTGATAATTATACTTTTTAATTATAAATTAATATAACTAATAACATTATGATTATTATTAGGTAATAATAAAAGTAAAAAACAACAACAACAAACCATTGTTCATCTGAGCAATTAAGTCGGGTGAGAATGTCTCGACTCTAATAAAACGAAACTCTAAGAACCAATTATCGGAGCTTAGTCAAGAAGTGATCAGACAAAGTCAAGTGCCTGAGGATGACTGATACTGCTTCGGTCGGGAATGTAATTGCTTCTTGTGTCTTAATCAATTTTTCAAGAGAAATTTTCACACTAATAATGGGTAAGTACTTGGTTTTGTAGGGATAAAAGTTTATTTATATTAGGTAAACTATTTAGAATACTATAAAAAAGACCTGTGATGTGAATAAATGTCCAGGTCTCCTTTTCCCTTGCTAATAAGAACAAGACTTAGTCTTATTCTAAGGCGATGGAAACTCCAATCGGACAGGTAAGCATTGTACATTCATTCTCAGCAAAAGCTGAGGACTTGCTATCGTGGCTTAAATGATTTTATAATACGATCGTTGAACGAACTACTACTTTAAATTAGACACATTCTGTTGTAAATTACAAAGACATTTGAAGGTTAAATACAATTCATATTAGTATTCGTGTGCAGAACGGAATGCAGCCATCTCGCTGCCCAGTTTAATATTCCGCCGCCCCGACCCACCATGCTGTGTCTGTGTCGTACCCTGCACCTGGTTTTGTAATTAGTTAAATTATGCATTTTAGTGTTCACATCGCTGCATTTTATAACTGCTTTGTTTCTGCCTCATATTGCAATCACGTTGCAATTTTGAATATGTATAACACGTTATAGTGTGGTTTTAAATGACCTTATCGTCTCCAGTTCAAATCCGTTGTTGTCTACAACCTGGTTTCGGCACTGATTTGTGCCATGTTCACGTAGTTCACAAGTCAAAACATCAAGCTGGTAAAAAATCGTTCTTGACGATGTCGTTAATGTTTTAAAAAGTTTAAATAAATAACACATATTTACTAACAGTTATAGTAAACAGAAAACACATAGACGCGCGTACGCACGGACGGACGGTTGGTTGTTTCGCACTTTTGACATAACATCGCAATAACAAAAATGAAATCAATATAACACGTTATTTTATGGACCAAGATGTTTAGTTCATTCGTAAATAGTTTACTATAAATTTGTAACAATTTTGACCCTATATTTTGTTATGGTAGCCATCTCATTTGACAATTTAACTAGCTTCACAATTGATAATTTAATTTTAATTTTACTAAGGTAGGAAATTTAACGGAGGGTGATCTTATGTGAGTAAAAACGACAATTAGCCATATGACATTGGGTGTGACTTACGTTTTTGTTGGAGCACATCTCAACCTAGGTCGAAATATTTAATACTATATTTTTACAATTCTTTCCCAAATTTAAGTAGGTCTTAAATAAAGTATTATAGCCACGATTGCATCTAGGCTTTAAATCTCGTTCGGGTTTAAAAACCTTCAATCTTTGTATAACTACTTTAATATTTCTATCAAAATTACTATAAAGTTAAAAATAGTAATAAGTCAAAATCTCCCCCTTGTAAGTTTTTACATTTAAAAAATTAAAATAAGATTAGCTCTGTTTGGTATAAAGGTGGAAGAAGTTGATGAATATTTCCACTTCGAAGGTGCACGAGAGGAGTAGTAAACCAAGGACATGGAATTAAACATGAGGCAGAGTTATGTGTGGCGTGGAGACGGGGCCGTTAACTGCAGGATAAAACAGTAGATAGCTGGGCGTCCGTAGTCACAATGTGTGGTGACAATACTTAGATCGCATATAACTTATATTATGTGCAAGATTTAAGTAAAAATTTATATACAGACAATCCGAATTAATAAGATTACCCCACTATAAAATCTGAGCAACAGAATATATAGTGAGTACTTTAACAAAACCAAAACAAATATCCATTTATATTTTACAGAAAGATCCAAGAGCTTAAGATTGTTTTGTATATAAAAACCACAAGGTTCGTCATATGAGAGCAGAGTCGATGACGTCACCGAGGTCGAACTCGTGCGACAGGAAATGAATGGATCTATTTTTGACGTCACATGAGAGCAGAGTCGATGACGTCACCGGAGGTCGAACTCGTGCCGACAGGAAATGAAATGGATCTATTTTTGACGTCACATGAGAGCGGAGTCGATGACGTCACCAGAGGTCGACCTCGTGACGACAGGAGATGAATGGATCTGTTTTTTTTCGTCACGTGAGAGCGGAGTCGATGACGTCACCTGAGGTCGACCTCGTGACGACAGGAGATGAATGGATCTGTTTTTGACGTCACATGAGAGCGGAGTCGATGACGTCACCGGAGGTCGACCTCGTGACGACAGGAGATGAATGGATCTGCTTTTTTCGTCACATGAGAGCGGAACCGATGACGTCACCTGAGGTCGAGCTCCTGACGACAGGAGATGAATGGATCTGTTTTTGACGTCACATGAGAGCGGAGTCGATGACGTCACTGGAGGTCGACCTCGTGACGACAGAAGATGAATGGATCTGTTTTTGACGTCATATGAGAGCGGAGTCGATGACGTCACCAGAGGTCGACCTCGTGACGACAGGAGATGAATGGATCTGTTTTTGACATTTTGTCACCCGATGACAAACGACTATGAGAGTTTTGCTACTGCTGTGGATAAGAGTGCGAAGTCACTGTTTTTGACGTCACATGAGAGCGGAGTCGATGACGTCACTTGAGGTCGACCTCGTGACGACAGGAGATGAATGGATCTGTTTTTGACGTCACATGAGAGCGGAGTCGATGACGTCACCTGAGGTCGACCTCGTGACGACAGGAGATGAATGGATCTGTTTTTGACGTCACATGAGAGCGGAGTCGATGACGTCACCTGAGGTCGACCTCGTGACGGCAGGAGATGAATGGATCTGTTTTTGACGTCACATGAGAGCGGAGTCGATGACGTCACCTGAGGTCGACCTCGTGACGACATGAGATGAATGGATCTGTTTTTGACGTCACATGAGAGCGGAGTCGATGACGTCACCTGAGGTCGACCTCGTGACGACATGAGATGAATGGATCTGTTTTTGACGTCACATGAGAGCGGAGTCGATGACGTCACTGAGGTCGACCTCGTGACGGCAGGAGATGAATGGATCTGTTTTTGACGTCACATGAGAGCGGAGTCGATGACGTCACCGGAGGTCGACCTCGTGACGACAGGAGATGAATGGATCTTGTTTTTGACATTTTGTCACCCGATGACAAATGACTGTGAGAGTGGTTGCTACTGCTCTAAGATAAGGAGTGCAAGTCACTAAAGATGTTTAAAATACGAGGGTCGTCACAAGCTGAGTCGATGACGTCACCGGAGGCAACCTCGTGACGACAGGAGATGAATGGATCTGTTTTTGACATTTTGTCACCCGATGACAAACGACTATGAGAGTTTTGCTACTGCTGTGAATAAGAGTGCGAAGTCACTAAAGATGTTTATTTGCAACCTGTAAAATTTATTAATGTTATTCTACATTATAGGACACTAACTCCTCTACTTTATAAGCAGGGATTTTCAATGCGTAGAGAGAGAGCGATAGTTAATAAATCACATTCAAAGACGTGTGGGATTTTCATGGAAGTTCAGCTTGATACGGCTGGACTTCAACTTTTTGATACTGTGGTAAATTACGTAAATTTCAGGTATTTTGTTTATCTATCACAAAGTTAAAAAAACCTTTGGACACTTCGTCTGTGACTTCTACTGGACCGATTTACATGCGGGTTGTACCAAAATAAACGTTTTCGGTTCTATATTAGCAGGTTTTATTCGTATTTCAAAAATATTTACGTTAAATCGGTCAAAAATTAAAATAAACTTTTCTTATGGAGATTTAACATGGGGAAAAAGCCAACATTTCCAATCCTTTGGACAGTTCGTCTGAGACTTTCACTGGACCATTTACACGCAGTTTGTACCAAATAAAACGTAAACCTTTGTATATTAGCAGATTTAATTTACTTTAACGTTATCTTACTTCCTTAAATTAAAAATATCGACATTTTCAAACTTTACAATTTATTTATTTTACACGCTTTCAATCAGCTGATTGTAAATACACGAGGTATTTAGTCTAAATACAGTGGATGAGCAAAAGCTCATGAAAGATTTGGTTTATTATGGCCAGTACCTAAAAACGTTTACTATTATTATGATGTATTGTCATTTATGGAAAGAAAGTTGCATAATTGTGTAATTAACGTTATCTTACTTCCTTAAATTAAAAATATCAACATTTTCAAACCTTTACAGTAAATTTATTTTACACTCTTCCAATCTGCTGATTGTAAACACACGAGGTATTTTGTCTAAATACAGAGTGGATGAGCAAAAGCTCAAGAAGGATTTTGTTTACTATAGCCAATACCGTACCTAAAAACGTTCACAATTATTATAATGTATTATATTTTAAATGAATGAAAGTTGCTTAATTATGTAAAATAGCTGATTGCTTTAAAATTAAGACTAAATTGTAAAGGTTTAGTTCAAATAAACTGCTCACATTTGTATTAAAAGAAACGGATCTTTCGGAAATTTTGTGCTATCAATTTGTCGTTTGCAACGTTGTAATGCTTTACATTTACTTCGCTTACCAACAGTATTTGTGGCGCAGTAGGTAGCGTGACTTACTTCAAATCAGACGGTCCGGTTCCAGACCCATCTTCACCAGTATACTTTTTGTAATGTATCCAATAACGGCGTCACTAATAAATGTTTTATTGATGGTACCGATATTTATTTTAAGCAAAATAGATACATTAAAATATTCATAGGCCCTGTTCAAACTCTCAAAAAACTTATTTATTAAACTAACAGTTTACAAATTGATAGTTTAGGCTTGCTTATTTTTTGATGTTTTTAACTAATATAACGCTTTTGATTAGGCTACTAAGGTTTAGGCCTAAGTAAACAATCGATTTTTTATGTTTATAAAATACTAAAGAGTGTCTGTGTTACATAGTAAGGTGCAGCATTATTGTTTTTAAGGAATGTGCCTATAGGCCTACATTGACAGACATTCCAACTAAAATTCTGTAATTTCCTGTGAAATAAATTTGAATTCTTTACTTAGGCCTACTTTTCCGTAACTCTAAATAAAATCGTAGTATTTTCTCTAAAATATACTATTGATTGGTATTTGCGTTTTAGCATTTGGTATTTTTCTTGAAACATATATATATATATATATTGTATCTTGGTATCTTTGTACTTTATTTAAATACTTTAGTGTACACACTGGAATTTGCATATTGGATCATCCAGAGTATTTTATAAATTTTAAATAGTAATATGCTGCACCTTCATAATTTCTCCTAGGCCTAAACTTACACTTTTACTACCACACACTGCATTACTCCAGCCATCTCTTCCAGTTTCCGGTAAAAGTAAACATACCGTGTTTCTGCAGTTTCCCGGAATAATAGTTTAGGCTTGCTTATTTCTTATGTTTTGATTAGGCTACTAAGGTTTAGGCCTAAGTAAACAATGGATTTGTTATGTTTATAAAATACTAAAGAGTGTCTGTGTTACATAGTAAGGGTGCAGCATTATGGTTTTTAAGGAATATTGTATTCTTTATTTGGATAGTTATTGAAACGTGCACACTACAGCATAAATATTGCGATATGAAAACGGTTATAAATGGTTTCTCCACATTCTATCCTACCCTAATACCAATATTTGTAAAGAAAACCATCATAAGTCACAACACTGTAGGCCTTTATTCCTAATTCTTGAAAAAAAGAAAATGTTAAGAACATTTAATCCAATAGGCCTACAAGTGGATATTGTCTACTTATTTCTGATGTTGTTGAACCTAATAGAACGGTTTCCTTAGGCTAATTAGGTTTGCGCCTACCTAAACAATCAAATTGACCATGTTTATAAAATACTAAAGAGTAGGGCCTATTAGTACAAGGATGCAACATTATTGGTATTAAGGAATAGACCTACTTTTCCGACGCTCCAACTAAAATCGTAGTATTTTCTGTTAAATATATTATTGTTCTTGGTATGGCAGTTCAAAGAAGTACATTTTAGCGAATTTCCCTATAGGGAATACGCTATTACGGTAGTAGCCATGGTAAGACATAAGCCCGGGACCACTTTACTTTTTCATTTTGAGGTCCCCAGGAGCAAAAACGCCATTCGTTCATTTTCATATATATGTATGTGTAACTATGTGTCCGTGGTACTGATAACTTTTGAAGGGGACCTCCGATTTTGATGAAATTTGTATGGAGGTGTAAGACCAGGTCTATTTTCATGAGTTCGCGAACCAGCATTGTCGGGTTATGGGAACGGGTTTTTATGGGGTTTCAAAGGGGTCAAAAAAGGGTTTTTGACATTTTTTTACCTTAATTTTTAAAATTCATAATTTTAACCTGAACCATTTAAAAGAGCTTAAAAAAACAAACAATTTGGTACTTTGAATTTTTATCATAGCATAACTGGTTACGGGGCACATCCAAAAATGTGTTTTCCATGTTATCTTATGGGAAATCAAGAAAACCTATATCTTGCTTATTTATTGACATAACTTAATCAAATTTGGTATGTACATTATCTACATAAGGTTTAACTTATACTTGCTTACAAAACCCATATGGCGTCAGACCTACATACTCACCCCCCATGGGGTTTATGGGGAAAATAAAAAATTGCCAGAGTTTGATACAATTTTGTGTTTACATTCACCAATTATTGATTAACTTAGATTTTCTAACAACACCCAATGGCAGAAATCCTACATACTCGACCCTATGGTGTTTTTATGGGGAAAGTAAATAATCTGAAATTCCATTGGAAATTCGCTGAGTACCGAGGTCTGCTGCGACGGGGGTATTATAGACTACCTTACATGTTTGCACTATTATAGCGTTTCATTCATGGAGCTAGGCCCTATATCCGTCGAGTATCGACGAGCACCAAATAGTCTATTATAAATCATTAAGTACTCAAACATTTTAAATCAATTAAATCCGTTTTTTTATTTTTTTTTTTAGTTAATTTTCGTAATTTTTAGAGTTTTGAAAGGAGTCAAATATTGTTATTACTTTATTCAATTTAGCATTTGAATAAAGTAATTTATCCCTTTTTAAAATTTCATCCTTCTTGGGAGGAATAGTGGTGGGGAGTGTTTGTTTATCCTTTGCTAACATTCCATTGGCTGAAGAGATTTTGTTTTGTTTTTATTTTGCATACCAGCTGGCAATTAAACACAACAAAGTTTTATAGATCAGCTTCACAATATTTTTGATTGGTAAAGGTAACATTTGCCTTTTAATCCGTTTATTTTATAACTGTTACTTCTTAACAAAGCATACATTTGGCTTAAAAAATATAACATAACATAGGAGTCAGTGAAAGATATCGTATGTTATTAAACTCGTTATTTAACGAAATCTGATACTCGAACATGTTTGTCACAAGTTTAAATATTTTGTTTGCAGTTTAAACTTCAACCCCACCCCAATATTATGGAGAAAAATCAAGTTTAAAAAACACGAACGATAAATGGAAATCTCGAAGTAGATGTAGATTTTAATAGTATTCAGTAATAATGACGAAGTGTCTTGATGTTATAACTCAAAATGCACTTAATATTGTGTCAAAAATGAAAATAATTATTTACAGATATACGTGTCGGATGTTTAAGGTATATTGCAAATCAATTTTAAGCACGATTTTTTAAGAGTGAAAGATTTCTAAGGATTAAAATGAAATGGAAGAAAGGTTGCATTACATTTTATGTTTGGCCTGTTAAATATTCAAGTAAAAGCAGCTATTCATGTCGAAGGCACAAGAAGTGTAATTTGAAGCTCAGCTTCACCTTGCGTGACGTCGTTATCGTTTTTGTGACGTGGCAACTCAGTAACCACACCATCAACAGCTGCTGCATTTTTGCTGATTATCATAGTTCCTGATGAAAAGACAAATTGCTCTTTCGCTTAGTAAAAATTCTTGAAAACCATCCAAATTAGGGGAGTGCATTTTCAAGAGAGTGCCAAGCCGCTGGAAACTCATTTCATTTAAAATCAAATAATTTTTTGCCATTACAACATTAGATGTTGGCATGAAAGTCAAAGAGAATTTTGGTTTTATGTATTAGGTTACATTTATTAGATACGGTATTTTAGTGAACCTAGACCCCCCACTGGGTAACATCCGAACTAAAATTCAAAAGGTTAATTCAAGAGGCATTGACAGTGCATTGAAAAGTACGTTCCAAGGCTAAAAGGTAAAAGGCAACAAAAAGATGCTTCGTTATATAAAACCCATTAGCACTTGCATACTTTGGGAATTTACCAACAGATGAAAGAGAACTACAAAGAAAAGTGTTTGCAATACAAAAGTTGCTTAGTAACACATCCGGCATTTTGGTCTTAAACTCCTAAATATATGCATGATAGTTTGCTGTATATGTTGCAAGGATAAAATTTATATCGACAAATAAATTCACCTTTTTGTTGATTAACTTAATTAAAAAATATTTTAGCAGTTTTACTAAAAATATTATTTATAATATTTATAATTTGTAGTTTAAGAAAACTTTTACTTTGAAACTAAAAATTCAAATACGGATATTATATGACGTATTTTTCCAAATGTAAAAAGAATAAATAGTATGTTTGTAACAAATATATGTAGGCTATAATCATATAAATAAATTAAACATAAATTAAATCATAAATAAGGTACATTAAATCATATAATCATATAAAAACATTTTTGAAGACTTTTGTTGGATTGGTAAGGATAATGACGAAGTGAAAATAAAAAGAAGCATTAAAAAGGCTTCAGACAATTTATCTTCAAAATGATGGTAGAACTGAACGCGACACCTAAAATGAAGGCATGCCACAAACTTGAGGGGATTTGCAGATTTTACTGTTAGTAATAACTCCGGAGTCAATCTTTTGGCTCTAGAAGCGACGTGACTTACTGACAGGTATCATAAACAGAAGGCATGTCACAAACTTGATACGATATGCAGCTTTTACTGTTGGTCGTAACTCCTCAGTCGATCCCTTGGCTCTAGAGCTCTAGAGGCGCCGTGGTCACTGACAGGTATCATAAACAGAAGGCATATCACAAACTTGATACGATATGCAGCTTTTATTGTTGGTCGTATCTCCAAAGTCGATCCCTTGGCTCTAGAGCTCTAGAGGCGACGTGGTCACTGACAGGTATCATAAACAGAAGGCATGTCACAAACTTGATACGATATGCAGCTTTTACTGTTGGTCGTAACTCCTCAGTCGATCCCTTGGCTCTAGAGCTCTAGAGGCGCCGTGGTCACTGACAGGTATCATAAACAGAAGGCATGTCACAAACTTGATACGATATGCAGCTTTTACTGTTGGTCGTAACTCCTCAGTCGATCCCTTGGCTCTAGAGCTCTAGAGGCGCCGTGGTCACTGACAGGTATCATAAACAGAAGGCATATCACAAACTTGATACGATATGCAGCTTTTATTGTTGGTCGTATCTCCAAAGTCGATCCCTTGGCTCTAGAGCTCTAGAGGCGACGTGGTCACTGACAGGTATCATAAACAGAAGGCATGCCACAAACTTGATACGATATGCAGCTTTTACTGTTGGTCGTAACTCCTCAGTCGATCCCTTGGCTCTAGAGCTCTAGAGGCGACGTGGTCACTGACAGGTATCATAAACAGAAGGCATGTCACAAACTTGATACGATATGCAGCTTTTACTGTTGGTCGTAACTCCTCAGTCGATCCCTTGGCTCTAGAGCTCTAGAGGCGCCGTGGTCACTGACAGGTATCATAAACAGAAGGCATGTCACAAACTTGATACGATATGCAGCTTTTACTGTTGGTCGTATCTCCAAAGTCGATCCCTTGGCTCTAGAGCTCTAGAGGCGACGTGGTCACTGACAGGAATCATAAACAGAAGGCATGTCACAAACTTGATACGATGTGCAGCTTTTACTGTTGGTCGTAACTCCTCAGTCGATCCCTTGGCTCTAGAGCTCTAGAGGCGACGTGGTCACTGACAGGTATCATAAACAGAAGGCATGTCACAAACTTGATACGATATGCAGCTTTTACTGTTGGTCGTAACTCCTCAGTCGATCCCTTGGCTCTAGAGCTCTAGAGGCGACGTGGTCACTGACAGGTATCATAAACAGAAGGCATGTCACAAACTTGATACGATATGCAGCTTTTACTGTTGGTCGTAACTCCTCAGTCGATCCCTTGGCTCTAGAGCTCTAGAGGCGACGTGGTCACTGACAGGTATCATAAACAGAAGGCATGCCACAAACATGATACGATATGCAGCTTTTACTGTTGGTCGTAACTCCTCAGTCGATCCCTTGGCTCTAGAGCTCTAGAGGCGACGTGGTCACTGACAGGTATCATAAACAGAAGGCATGCCACAAACTTGATACGATATGCAGCTTTTACTGTTGGTCGTAACTCCTCAGTCGATCCCTTGGCTCTAGAGCTCTAGAGGCGACGTGGTCACTGACAGGTATCATAAACAGAAGGCATGCCACAAACTTGATACGATATGCAGCTTTTACTGTTGGTCGTAACTCCTCAGTCGATCCCTTGGCTCTAGAGCTCTAGAGTCGACGTGGTCACTGACAGGTATCATAAACAGAAGGCATGCCACAAACTTGATACGATATGCAGCTTTTACTGTTGGTCGTAACTCCTCAGTCGATCCCTTGGCTCTAGAGCTCTAGAGGCGACGTGGTCACTGACAGGTATCATAAACAGAAGGCATGCCACAAACTTGATACGATATGCAGCTTTTACTGTTGGTCGTAACTCCTCAGTCGATCCCTTGGCTCTAGAGCTCTAGAGGCGACGTGGTCACTGACAGGTATCATAAACAGAAGGCATGCCACAAACTTGATACGATATGCAGCTTTTACTGTTGGTCGTAACTCCTCAGTCGATCCCTTGGCTCTAGAGCTCTAGAGGCGACGTGGTCACTAGCAGGTATCATAAACAGAAGGCATGCCACAAACTTGATACGATATGCAGCTTTTACTGTTTATTTATTTATTTATTTTTATTTCCCATTATTTATTCACACACTACTAGCTGTGTCCACTCGGCTATGCGGTTTCCTCAATAATTGTTTATATTATACCTTATCAAACCACTTTGATGTCAGTTAATAACATCATCCAATACACTCTGGTTTATAGGACTATATCCACAATTGTAATCTACTTTACATTACTTACCCTACGTGAAATGTTAGTAGAGTAACTAGGTCAAGGCGATGATGTTAACAAAGTTTAATTATAACTTTGGTATTTTCATGAATAATATACTAGCTTATAATAATTTCAATATGATTATCTAACCATACCTCAATTTGTAATAAAACCTCAATACATTCCATTTACTTCTTGCACTATAAAAATAACAATTGTAATATAAAATTGCAAAAAATACAACTTCATGTAAATACAATTATATGAAATTTTATGCTATTCAAATTGCTTAAAGCTAATAACGGTTTTGCAAAGATAAACCTCGTAATTTGATTCTGTATTTAATATTACTTTGTGTGATGAATGATCGCGTTTCCACACCGCTGGTTTTTACATTGTTGACTAACAACTTCCTTTATAGTCAAATTAATTCACCAAAAACTGGGCTGTAGGTTTGAATATTTATTAGACGTTAGAGTCAACAGCAGTTGCAAATAAACCGGGAAGTGAGCGATGTTTTTGTCGACTGCACAATGTACACACAGTTACTTTGACCAGGTTGACCCATTGAAATGTCCGACCGAGCGGGTTGGGATGTGTTGATGTTCACTCGTGGTTTCAAGCGGGGTCCTTTAAAATAAAGAATATTGATGAGCGAATAGAAAAACAAATTCAACCCGAACCAAATTTTAAAGACAAAAAACAAATTTTTAAGTCAACTCACTGAAATACTTAGTCTTATCTCATACTCTATATCATTCCCTGTTTTCACGTGCACAATTTTTTTCTTTCTAAGATGTTTCAGAGTGCCCAAACTTTGTTTTCGGAACAGTCAGCTTTGATCAAAACTAGTCGATTCCTGATATTTTGGATAAACGTGTTGTTAAACACTAGTTTTCGAGACGGCCTGATCATAGTACTTTTCAGGACTAGGTCGGAAAAAAACTCTTTTCCACGATTTTACACAACAAGCTCTGCTATTCTACTTACAGTTACTTATTCCATTGTACAATGTTCAAATATCTGGTTGTTTTGCTGGTTGACACAAATGAAACAATAACAAACCTCTAATGATATTTGTCGACGTCAATCTTCTTTATATTAATAGGCAAGCTTGTTTCTATTCCTCCTTTTTTCTTAATTCGTGTGCATCGTAGGAGAAATCAACGCATACCGTTAGAAAGGTATAGTCCTCCTGTAGATGAGCAGAATCCCATTCTAATTTACATCGGATTGAGGGCTATGCCCCACAGGCTTTCAAAGTTCCAACGTTAATATTATGAGGAAGGATAATTGATTCAATCATTGAACAGCTGTTGTAAAAACAACTGCTAGAAAAACAGGTAAAACAGGCTTTTTGAGTGCAGTATCCCATACAGCTTATAAGTAGTACGTTATGTTGTTTACTATTTGATCTGTCTTAATATATCCTACTTATTTGGTAAAAAAATATCAATGATCTAGTAAAAACTGAATGCTAGTTCAAGAGGAAAGGAAAACAAAATAGTTTTAAATTTCCTATTTGAAATTTCCATTGCATAAGATAGTTTTTACAAAATTGTAGCTTGAATTACCGCACGTAAACAGAAATTTGTATATAACAAAAGAGAAATTTCTTTTCACATTTTGCCAATGTGTTAGCTGTTACAACTTTTTCCATTCGTCTTATCAACTGCTTTAACTCAGTAATGAAATGTCATCAGACACTGCTGCAATGCGACGATGGAAAAAGTGTTGGATTATATTAATTTAATCATGAATTGTTTTGTTGTTTATTGTTAAATAATGTTAATATCCTATACTGTATAAGTATACTACTGTAATAAGGCAATAACGGTTCGAATATTTAATAAAGTAAAACGCATGTGTCTACTAACGTTTTGTTTGGGCAGTTAAAATTAAACAGTAAAAGTTTAGATCTTATATCATATTGTATAAAAATCAAATCTGTGGTTTATGTTTATATGCATTTTTAATTCCAAAATAAATTTCTATGTAGAGTGTAGTTTATAGCAAGAAGAACATATATTTAATTTGTAACTACACGGAAACAATATGATTAAGAATTATATTCATGGTAATAAACAACTTATGATATACATGTTGTTTGCTTTTTCTATTTCTTTACAAATGTCTGCGGTTTCAATGAAAAGTCTACGGGCCGCAATTTTGGTCTGTTAGAAACTATATGAATATTTATTGCTTTGTTTTCACTTACAATTTTAAACGTCCCATTTATAAAAAATAGTCATAAAATATAACTAATGCATTAATAGTGCATGAGTTAAAATAAATTGGATATAATTACGGATAATCGATCAAAAACACGGTTCATGTTTTAATGAAATGAAAAGGAAAAAACCGACATAGAACATATTTTAGTAGTTTATATATAATGCAATATAACAAGTTTAAATATTTTACACGTAAACTAACAAAGTTCTGAGTCGAATAAAAATAAACTAATTGACTATTTAGATTATCTGTCTTGAGATGTTGTACCTGGAGTTGTCATTTGTATGTTTTGTCTGAGGCGTGTCGTTAATCCTCAGAAACATATGTCAATCTGCCAACACGTACCAGTAGATATGGTAGGGATCATGTTGAAAAATAGTAACAGATTGCCTTAGATTATGTTTTCTCGTATCGGAAGAACGATTTGCGTGTTGAGTTGCGAATTTTTTTCAAGAACACGAAAACCAGTAAATCAATCCTTGAGAAATGTATTCCGATATGACAACAGTTACTAAAAATTAAACCAAACGTAAGGTAATTACTATTTTTCATAGTTGCGTTCGGTATTTCATAATATCATTTTATGTTTTAAACTAATTGATTTTTTGTTTTGTTTACAGCATCCATTTATTTTACTATCGTCCAATAATGTATCAAACCTAAAAAAGTTTGTGAAGCTTATGTCCTGGAAAACCACAGGATCATTCAAATTAATTAATAGCCCTATGAACAAAGACACCTGAGTCCAGTTTCTTCACATCAAAATATTTTAGCTTGTTTAAGGATCGAATCGTCAATTTCAAGAACCAATAGTGAGCTCCATATCATGTAGTAAAATGTATATTGTGGTAAATAAAAATAAATAAAATTATTTGGTTGTAGGTAAAAAAAAATTAGATTATTTATCAACGAAACTACCATTGTTTTCTATCAAAATAAACATGAATTTAACTACATTTGCGTTGTTTTTTGTAATAATAATATAAAATTTATTTTTTAGTTTTTAATGCAATGCAGGTAAACGCTAGTTGTTTATAATCACTGCACGTAGACCAACCAACCCTACAATTAAGATTTCCTTA
The DNA here is from genome assembly GCA_030545055.2 of Neoaliturus tenellus. Classification (NCBI taxonomy): domain Eukaryota; kingdom Metazoa; phylum Arthropoda; class Insecta; order Hemiptera; family Cicadellidae; genus Neoaliturus; species Neoaliturus tenellus. The sequence goes on along the minus strand of CM061534.1, from coordinate 32,158,862 downwards.
ACGGAGTTTTTTTCACGAATTCTATTGTCACAGTCGTTAAACAAATCACGCACGCAACAGGCCGTCCGGGCAGTAATTGTTTTTATTGCGTTGTTCAACTTCCTGGAATTTACAATCCAAATAAACACTCCGTTATTAGGGTGAAAAATAAAAATGTTACAATACGGACACTCTTGCAATGAGTATTATTTCGACTTTTTTAGCAATCAGGCTGGTGAATGCATTAAAAAAATAATTTTGATATTTAATAATAACAAATTTTAGTTAATTTCTTTTACGAGTTTCTATAAATTACACTATTGGGTACGATCTAAATAAGACCTAAGCCTGAGTCCATGATATGTTGTCATTTGAGATATGTAAGAGCCAGTAATATGGTTTGTTTGAATTTGGGATTGAAGGGTAAGTAAACATCAATCGGGTTAGATTGAAAAAAGCTGAAAAATCACGTACCTTAGTAATAAGGTTACAAACATGCCATACTCGTAAATGTGGTTTTTATCTGGGTTTTTAAGATTACATTCAATAACTTTAACTGAAACCGAGACTGTTTGGTGTTTTGAATCATTCATCTTATTACGTTACGTAGAAAGTTCAAAATAATGTTTCTAAAGTTATTCTTAAGGGAGGACTTCAAAACCCAATCGATAACGTAATGTAATAACATTTTATATATAATAATAATATATTTTTTTATAAAATCTGTCGAAAATCTTTGTTTGTGCTCTGTTGACTGACTGCGTTGGAGTTTTTCCCCACCCTCAGGCTTTTTCCCATGCGGAGGATCAATTCCATTGCTTATTGAGGTAACGATGTATTTAGGCTATATGTTTCTGTTCTGAAGTAAGGTTTTTTCAATTCAATTCATACGTCTAAGACTATGATTTGCCTACACTATCTCCGAAGCTTCATAATAACCCTATCTTGCTTTTGATGAAAATACAAACCATCTAATAAACATTCCCTGGGAAACCAGATCTTCCCTGACGGGCCCATTAGCCATTAGCATAAATATTTTGGGCTCATGGGCTTTTTTCCAGAGTTTGTCTTGGTTTATCAATTTAATATATGCATAAGTTATAACTATTTATGCATCACTTTCATTCGACATTCCTCCTAAGTATGTGTTTAAATTACACCATCCTAAAAACTATAATTTTTATTGTAGTAGTTACGGCTTGATATGTTTTTTGTCACGTCTCCTAATCCAAATAACACTATGCGGTGGTGAAATAGCACTATGAGCTGCACGTTTTGTGAAAAGGAAGTCCAATAAAATACACAATGCCCCTTAGAGTGGGTGTAATAAACAATTACAACGAGGCGCACAAGGTGCCATACAGGTTTGGCAGCGTTATAGCGCTGGATGCAATAACCCTTGCTTGTTAAGTCATATTACTGGCATCCTTTGTATGCATTGTTATGTTCTTACAATGCTATTAGAATTTATGTAAACTACAAAAATCCGTGTTTTAAAGTAAAAAACCTATTAAAATAGAAGTAATACTCTTGTGGGAGTGAATTTATAATATTCAGGTTAAAGAAAATAAAACACGCATTTATTTATCGTTATAATCTAAACCTATTTAACATAGTCTTTGTTTACAGAGACAATTTGTACTAAATTTTCTACCACGCAATTGTAGCTATGCGGTTAGTGTTTTGTTTGTTAATTTTTCAAATGACCTCCTTAATTTTCCCCTTCATTAATTTTTTTAGCTAAGACCAATAAATATGTAGATTTTTTGTGTCCTTAGGGGTACAATTGGACTCAAGTGAATTGGAATTCAAGGGTACTTCGATACTAGAGTTATTCGACTGTTTACAAAATTATTTTATATTTCATGTAGTATGGTAAACCATCTTTTTCGGCATTCAATGAATTTCATTGCAAATACATATAAATCAGTGCAATATAGACACTTTTTAACTAATTATCATAGAACAACAATCTAAGTAATAAAAAATAAAGGCATTCAAAAGTACTTTTACAAATGCTAAGCAGGTTTCAATTTATTGATGTACAATCTTTGTAAGCGATTTTATGGGGGGCTAAGGGGGTTAAGTTCATTCCAAATCCTGGGCACGTTTTCTATAGGCTGTTAAATATTGATCGGAAGGGGTAGGGGATGGGGGGGAGTATTCAGATTTTGACACCTCATCAATTGCTGGACTCTGTCGACTGGAAATATGATGGATCAGTGCAGTTTTAATTGACATCGGTAACTGAGAATACTATTATAAAGAAATGCAAAATATATTAATAAAAGAACAAAGAAAATTATGATACATAATTAGCAGTAGAATAAAGAGATTAGTGCTTATTTTTTAATTACAGTAATTAATATTTATTCTTCAAATCTAAAAGCATTTCCTGTTATATAATTCACATTGTTTTTTTCTTGTTCCACATCTACGACACATATATGTGTGAAACTGCAATGCTCCTTGTTTTATAGGCCACTTCATCATTTTAACTGTTGTTGCAGGAAATATTACGGAGTTTTAGTAGTGGATGTACTTAAGGGATTAGATGGCCTGTATGTAATGTGGGATTGTAGGTTGTCAGCGTGTTTCCTCCCAAATACGTATAAAATAAAGTATTTTTTTAAAAATAATATAGACCTACTGTTTTATCAAAATAATTATAGGCTTTACAAGTTTAATTATTTTGAGATCATTAATCCCTTGAAATATGATTAAATATTTAAAAATACAGCTGTCTTAGTAGCAAATGCTATCAAACAGGAAGAACAGATTGTTCTGATATTTTAACTTAGTTCTTATAAAAATATCGTTACCAGTCTAAAGAATGTTCGCTTTGAATAAAATGTGTTCGACGATAAAATCGAACTGAACTTTTTTTATTAGCTATTAAATTAATTTTATTTCTCATTATTTCCTAAAACAATCAATTAAAATTCCCTTCACTTTTAGAAAATTCAGTAAAAACGTTAAAAGTGTTAGTACAGATATTCTAACTATCTATAGAACTTTCGGTTACTCACTTATCTACAACCTGAAGCAACGGATGTGGTTGATAAAGCCGGTGTCAATGTACCAGATTGCTCTCCTAAGCTTAATCACTGCCGCCTGAGGGGTTCTGTTGTAACTTAAACTTTCATCTAACCCTACTTTGACACTTATCTTCTTATTACGTTTGATAAGTTAAACAAGAAAACCTTTAAAAAATTGTTCATTTATAAAAAGTAACTAATTTCACTAATCTATAAACTGTTGAATTCACCTCAATATTTAGAGAAGTATTCCAACTCCTACTATTTTTTAAATTGTTAACAGTGGCCAGAAATAATGTGGAACAAGAAGAATAAAGAAATGAAATATCTGATGCAAGTACCACAACGAGGATTGGTTGTATTACTATTTCATGAGACTTATGTTATTTTTTTACTTCCTCAAATATGTATGAACTTGTGTAGTGTTTTATTTCCTCATATATTTTTTACGTGATTGGTAAAATTTGTGTTAACAAATTAAAATATTGATGCCCTTTTTATCTTTATGGACGAATTAATAGATGAAACATTTTATAACATTTATAACATTTTATAACATTAATAGATGAAACGGTATGACGAACTCAGTGGTGAAAATACTTTACGGTTTGTTTGGTTGAACAATGTGCACGTGGAACAATGACAAAATCTGATCCTTAGTTAATTTGATCCTGTTGTATGGTATCTGTTGAATGACTGAGTGAAATACAATAAGCCATTGACAGAGTTTCATCATGTTCAATGGTTGCTGAGATTTGTGGAACTGCCCTATTAAATTAATCTACTACATAGTCCACTACCTTCATTTAAAATAAGTGTATATGTTTGATGTAAATGATATTAGTGATCCTCTGCAAGCGCCTTTTGCTACATATTATACCAGTAACAAATCATTTAGATGATTTCACTTGTAAGATTTTGAAGTATTTCTGTTTTCTATTTAGGGCTTAAGTTTACAATATATTTTACTTTGACAAATTTGTGTCTTGATGAATCATGTTGAAACTAAGAGGGTTTTAAACTAAAAGTTCTAAAAGATGTTACTAACCCTGTCCATAACAATCATATTGTAAAATGTTCCCGATATAACCGCATTTTAAAACTGGAACTGAAACTCAAGTAAGATAACAGCTTTACCAGCTTATGAGAACGACATAGCCGTCCTTCTGAAGTCAGTTAACTTACACCAGATATAGCAAAAACATTATTTATTTATATCTTTGCCTTTTACACAAAGATTGTTTCGAACTAAAATTTTAAATTAACGACATAATAGTTAAAATTTCAAAAGTAATAGTCATTCAACCACTCAGGTCATTAGAATGCCTCTGTCCCCCGCAGGGACTTTGTCAAGTTGTTTGTCAAGTTTAATGTTCCAGCGAAGTGTCTGTGTTCGACCAATAAAACACGTCCTCAAACTAACAGTTGCGCCCTTATACTATTGGATCAGAGTTTACCACCATGTAGAACAGCCAGGCATGAAAAAGTTCAATTCCACATAAATCTGCTTATTATACATCTTTTGGATGTATTTTACTATAGTTGATTTTAATAATTTAAAATTTTTGTTTCATATCAAACCTGTTCATGCACACAACCCATGCATAATGTAATATTCACACATGCTGCTCAGGCAAACTGATGCATATAGAACCTTTACTAATTTAAATAAAAAAAGTATATATATCAACAGTATGTATAATTATTTAATCAACTAAATTAGTTTAATGTCATAAATAACTAATGAAGTAATTTTAAAACAAATATGAAATTTATCTGATAAAGTATGCTAAAATGTTTTTGAAAGAAAATTTTGAAATTAATTTTGTTCCATTGAGTTTAGAATAAACATTTTCCAAGATTCTATTTTAACTGTAGTATTAAATAAATAAATGAATTAAATTTGTACACTAACAGAAAAACGCAAAAATGGCTTTATTTGCATGTTTTTATTTTGTAATAATTAAATGATATTTTATAATATATTCTATGATATTTTATATAATCATACCAAGAAAAATACTATTTCTATATTTAATATTTAGTATATATTTAATATTTTATAAAATATATACATACAATACAATCTAGAATTTTGCTATCGTGGTTTAAGGCCATTAGATTACCTAAAACAATCAATTACAATTTCAAAAATAAGTCTTAAGAGTTTTTTTTATTAATTCTGGCAAAATATTTTTTCACTCCGGGTATCTTATATATTAATAGGCAAGCATGTTTGGTTTCCTCCTTTTTACTCAGCTTGCGTACATCGTAGGAGAAATCCTCGCATACCGTTAGAAAGGTATCGTCCTGCAAATGAGCAGAATCACATTATAATTTACATCAGCCCCTATAGGGCTACGCCCCACAGGCTTTCAAAGTTCCAATGTTATTCTTGTGGAGGAAGATAATTGATTGAATCATCCGACAGCTGTTGTAAAAAAAAGATAGAAAAACAGGAAGAACAAGTGTTTTAGTTATAAAATATCTTAAACTCCTTAAGTCCAGATCAACTGAAATTTCGATCGATTTTTGATCAGGAGGCGATCTCTAGTCTTTATATTTTCTTCATAGATTTTTATAAAATATCCCTGTTTTAATATTAAGATACTTTTAAGTGTTCGTGTTGTAATTAATTTTGGAGTATATATTAATATTACATATGGTATTTTATTCATTCAACTTTTTTCTCTTGTATGTCTAACATTTTTACTCGACAAATATTCATAAAAGTGAAAGATGAAACCACAAGAGGAAACTTCATACCCGACATATTGTTTCTCGCCAAGCTTCCAGAGCGGCTGTGAATTTCTCATGTTATTTCTTGTCGGTAAACCCGGGGTTCTCATGTCTGAAAATACTTTATTTTGAGTTTTTATATATTTTTATATACAAACGCTTTTGTAAATAAACATTGAAAAGAAATGGGCTTAAAAATAAAATTATTGCAGAGTGAAAACTATCTCCTTAATTACCGGTATTTTCAAACCAATAAAAATATTGGAAATTTTAAAACCTTTTATTCATATAATACGAATATATTTTGCAATGTCACATACGTATTTTTATATCACAAAGGAATGTTGTTCTGATTTTAATATAATTTTGATTTAAGATAGATAAACAATACTCAATTTCTAATGTTGTAGAGCTTTTAAAAGCAATTGTTTTTACCAACATAAAGTATTACGAAGATTAGACCATAGGATTTTTCAATTTGGCATATAATTTATATTATTTTACAAATATTTTAAACGTTGTACCCAAAAGTTATTAAAGCATACATTAACGTAATATTCCCACCCAACTAAATGTATATGATCTAAAATTAAATTCAATAACTAAAATTATTGTTTTAAACCATTTTAGCTTTGAAATACCTAATAAAACATAACTAATGAAATCCTTGCGAATAAAAATAAAAATTAAACTCCATGATGTTTGCGAACCGGATTAGTTTAAGTTGAATAAATATGGTTTATGTACCTTGACTGTCGAGTAATCCTCTCGAAGTGTACACTCGTCCAGTTGCACTATAAAATTAAATATTGTCATTGCTTTGGTTGAAAGTCCTATATCGTTGGTTAATTTGATTAAATCAAAATCGACTTATTATGTTAATGAGAGTCAATTAAACAAATTGTTTATATAACAAGTAAAAATAACGTACATAGAGGAAAGGAAAAATTAAATTATACTATTAAACAGTTATTAGCAGGTAAGCTTTAGCAGTTAAGGTTTAGTTGGTTGGATTTTTTAAAAACAAAAATTATCAATTTATAAACTAATGTGGCTGTAATTTTTTTTAAAGAAAATCAACCTTGAAATTTAGAAAATGCGTAAAACATGTATTTGTACATCCTAATATATTTAAAAATATTCCTTAGGATTATATATGAGGTCTTCTAGATATGAGAGGCTTAAAATATAAAAAATATTTAAGTCCAAACGAGAATATGAACATTTTATTATTTTAAAAGAACATCTCCGGGTAGCGCCTCCATATGAGAGAACCCCCCCCCCCACTCCTCCCAGGGACCAATACTGCCAAGTGTTCCATCTCGTTATGGTGGAATAGGTTATATTCTTTATTAAGGGCATGAGTTTTTCGGTTGAATTCATTCTTTTAATCATTTATCAAAAATAATGGGCATTATTGGTTATTTTAAGAAATAGTCATTATTTTATTTGCTTGGCGAATTAAAAGTAATGTATAAAGAAACATATCGGATTCTCACTGATGATTACTTTCACTATTAACTATAAGAAAATATTATACAACTCAAATTTGAAATCAATCGATCATTGTATAGATGTATGACAAAAGACAATTAACTACAACCACTAATTACAAGTTTTACACAATTTTTTTTTATATATTATAAATTCAAATACCTAGCGTTGGAGAGTAAAGTTTATTTATTTTGATGAAAATAGTGTTATAAAAAGATTTAGGAAGTAAAATTTCACTACGTAAACTATGAATGGTTTAAATTGTACCTTAAGAAGAATAGTTAATAATGTAAACTGAATAATTTTTGATAAAGTTTAATGAGGAATATTAAACTGCTTACTGTGCAGTAATTAAAATGTAATAATTTCATTTATAAATGTATTAATCAACATCAAACTACATAAATTGAGTCGGATTTAAAGAACGATAATAAGTATATAAAATAATAACAATTTTACAAGAAATAACTTGTTTGCATTTTTGTTCTCCAAGAAAATGACTTTTTAGAAAAAAATATAATAATTCTCAGTTAAACTTAGAAATTATTTAAGAAATCCTATCGTCTACATGAAAAGATTTAGATGTACTAAAACGAAAATTATATAAAAAAAATTATTCTGAACTTTTTTATTAAATAGAATATTATTTTAACATCCAGGTTCAAGCCATTTTAAGCCAGTCGAGACTCGGCACGTCATGAGCGCTCTCGTTTTAGTAAAAGTAGGAAAACAGTTTTTATTCGTCCGTGTTAGTTGTATGTGTTAGGGTTATGTGTCTTTTAAACTGTGATGTGACCATCCCAGCAATGTGTTAAAACCAAGTTTTTGTGTGATCTGATGATGTATTTGTAACATCGAAACGCGTAGTCCAGTCTTGGAATACTAAAGGATCTGGCTGTATCAGGTATTTTAACCTTTTAGCAATATTATTTTAACAGATGTGTTACAAAACTAATTTAAGTTACGATTATTAAAGACTGGAGTAATATTTTATTTTATCTGCATATAAATAAACACATAGTCAAGAAGAAGCAAGGTCAGAGAATAAATTCCTCTGACGGGAACACTTGGGTCCAAATCTGAAGTTTATTACTCAATCTGGTTTTAGGCTATTTCAAACATGGCCATTAAATATATACAGATTATTAAAGTGTATAACCTACATAAATTAAAACTAACATAGTATATTTTAGTAAAAAATATGATATAAAAAAGTGAAGGCATCACTTAAATTGTTCTTTTGTAACTTATTTTTACAGAAGGTGAAGTCACCAATTAAATTGCTTTACATAGCATTTTAATCCTAAAACTATGCCTGACAAGCAAATCTAATGAATGCAAACCTTTTATTGTATTTCACATTCCATTAGAACGCGTCGCGGAATCACTCGGGCTCAACAATTGACGATCGCACGTCCACCGTTAGCAAATTGGGAAAGTTGTTTGTTAAGTTTAATGGACCAGAGCGTTCGTGTTCAGACCATAAAACACTCGCCGGGGACCGATAGACCGTCAACTATTCAACAGCCCGCGGGGGCCAGGGCAGTTGGGAGATGTAAATGTTAAGTTAACAGGAGTGAATATATTTTTATTCACTCTATAGATCTAAATCTAAGCAATGTAATCCTTACTATCATTTCATCGTAACTCTCTAAAAACAATCGTGTGAGGAGTGACTCTTCCTTGACAGTTTAAAAACACAGACGTGTAGATATCTTGGGAATGTTTTGACGTAAAATAGGGGAAATGTTAGAGTGGTGTTCAAAATGGTGCTTCATTATGCATCAAAAGTCCTGCAAAGATGAGTGAAAATTATCAAAGGGTTGTAGTTACGTCTCACCCACCACTTCCCTTGTTAATTAGTCAAAAATGTCAATACAGTTTAAAATGTTAAATCTCAACTCAATACCTTCAACACAGAAGGACGAGACTGATCGGTTTTGAAGCCAAGTTGATGACAGCGAACTGTCGATTCAATATCACCAAGTCTGACGCCCTAGTGACATCATGAATGAAGTTTTGTCACCTAGCTCTTATCTCAATAGCAGACAGCTTGTAAGAAAATTATATCCAATTTCAATCAATAATCATACACAATCACATTGCACATCATACAAATTAACAATCAAATTACTGTACACTAAATGTATTATATATTTTGCTTGCCAAATTAAATACAATGCTTACATGGAATCCGTAGTACTTAATTACGTTTTATGCTTTATCAATAAAGAGTTGATTGGTTATTGGTTTAACCTTGCTGTTGTTGAAGTATTACAAGTTAAAAGTAAAATAAAAATCATATATTACTGCTGGTGAAATAGTTCAGAGAATAAAAATGAAGTGATTCGTAATAAAATAACAAGACCTTCCAATAAAAACTTTTTATTGCTCACTGGTCACCAAGCACAAGTTCGCCACTTCATTTAACTTGGCCCCGACTTGTTGGGGGGGGGGGGGGGGGGTGGGGGCGAGTTGCTGGAAGTCTACTGGGCATTCAGAGAAAAAGCAGCCCGATGGAAATGTATTACGAGTAGTGAAAAATTGGGAACCCTGGGCCATGACGTAAGCGATGATGACGTCATCATGACGTCATTTGTGTGTCATCATATGACGTAATATGACGGAATTGGTGACGTCATTGATTACTTAAACGATGACGTCATGGTCCAGTGTTCTCAATTTCCCACTAATATTACGGCTACCGATGCAGTATAAATACATCGACTGCGAAATGCCTTCTTTCAGAAATTATACGAAGGATATCTTTATGACCATCTAAGTGCTTTGAGACGGGATAAAAATCATTTTTACATTAAACGGAAGAAATACCAAGGGAAATATAAGTTCAGAAATTTCTTTGGTACATTTGTAAGAAAAGCTTTAACTTATCTATTCTAAAACATTTTCAAGCTGCAAATCAACCGATTCAACTAAGCATCATCATACATTTAAAAATAAAAAGTCTTAATGCAAGACATTCAATTTTTGTATTCAATCAAATCATTCATACAATTAATATAGACTTTTTAGCTATCTAGGCTTATAGATAGCTAAAACACATTGATGTAAAAAATAATTTATGTCAAAAATATTTTTATTATTAAAATCTTAACTAGAATATTTATTAAGGTAAATAAAATGTTATCTTTTTACTTTCCTTAAACTCTTGACTACTACTGTACAGTGTACATTCTATGGCAACACAAAAAATTTGGGTTATTTTTAATATAACTGTATAACCTAGCAGATGTAATAATAGTACACGATGTACTGAGGACATAAAATTAAGTAACGGCCATTATCGTGAAACGTTTAGAAACTCTTTAACAGTCTTGCAGGATAATTTAATGATTTAATGATTTAACCAAGGTAATTTCAAGGTTAAAGGTAAAAAAAACAATCCATTTTTACTATTATGTTTGGCCTTTCGTCATCGATATTACATCTGATGAGAGGTCTAACTCAAAAGTAAAACAAGCTTATCTTATTTTCGAGATTTTTTATTTTAAAGTCATGGTAAATTTCAATAAGACAAGCTATGCAACATAATTATACTACGAGAAAATAGTATTATAAACAACCCCTTCTACAAAACTTCTAAATACAATAGTAATGGTAACTAATTTCTTCGCAAAATGAGACAATTTTTAAACATTTTATTTTGTTTTAAAATTATTTTTTGTAGTAGAGCGGTCCATTAAAATCAATAATCGAGGAGTGAAGGATAGCATTTGAGGTATGTTTATATGTTTTCCATTCTACAAAACAATTATAATCCAATATTTAAACAATCTGTTAATTATATTAACATTTTGTTAACAAAATAAATTTTGTAAACAAACTCTGTTAACAAATTTGACCCACTGAAAAATTAATGTGCTTACATTCAGTAAAGCTCGATGAATAAGCCATTTGTGGTAAAATGATTCTATGAAAGTTAAATGAGATTTGGCAACATAAAAACAGATATCAACTCAACTGATTCTGTAGTCACATTTCTTTTGTGCTCAGCCCAATACTTATTTTAAGTAAAATAGTTCAATTTAACTACAAAAGTTAATAAAATACAAACTATTTGAAATGTATTAATGGATACTTTTATTTTATTTTATTTTACACTGGCTGGGTAGCTGAGTGGTTAAAGAGCTCGCCTTTGAATCTGAAGGTAGCCGGTTCGATCCTGAGAAAAGTTAGTGCTTTTTGATGGTTCGATACTGGACCCAGCTGCCTTTGGTCATTGGGCTATTAATTAATGATCCTGACAAATAAAAACAGCTGATATTTGTCAGTAACAAAGCTACACCTCATCTGATCCATCACAATCATCACACTCACCCCTTCAGTCATACTCACCTTAAAATACGCCAAAGTGCGTCGGTGTTTCAAACGAAGTCTCTAAAGTCTCTATTTTAACATTTATTTGCACACTATTCATATTTTTAGAAAGCATAACACATTGTAAGTGAAAAATATATCTCTATACGTTTAACCTTTTTTAAAACGCCAGTTTTATCTGTAAATGGTATTAAATATAAACAGTCATTGATTTCACGTAGTGAAAATTAAAAAAAAAAAATGCAAAAAAATACTTATATATGGAGAATTATAGTTAGAAATGTATGTGAGTAATTTTGTTTAGTTAAAGTAGAAGAACAAATCGTCAGTTCTTGTCTGATAAAACCTCCTTTAGTACAATAGTTAGAATCATATAGCACTAACTTGTCAGTATCAAAATAAAAGTAGGGTAAAAATATTTTGGCCATGATATTCTTGTTGTGTAACACTTCACACGTTGGATCAATAGAGGATGAAGCTGATTACCTTTAATCCTGTTTATACAGGCATACTGAGACTCACCGAAGTCTAAACACCTAACAGTGTGGGGGCCACCTTATCCAGGCCCTGGATGTCGATATATTAACTCAAACAGTATATGGAGATCACAGACGTTCTTGGACATTTACAGTCGAGATTGATTATCTTCATGTTAAACGTAAAAAAGTAATCGTTTGGTATATGAAAAAAGGAAGCATAGTTATGACGAAATGCCATTTTCTTTTATAACTTGAAGTATCAATTACTCTATGAGGTATGTTAGAATTTGTTTTATAAAAATAACTTGTACAATGGGTTTAGCAGAAATCACAATTTTGTTATTATTTATAAAAAGTACCTTCATACTATGACAGTGAAACAGCACCAAAACTACTGCTTCTTTGCCAACACCAAAGAAGAAAAAATGCTGTTGTATTGCATTCGTATTGTATAGTCATTCTCCATATAAATATGGAGAATTTATTGATCCAACTGTTTATAGAAATATAAATTAAAGACTTTGTATCAATGTAGACAATGAATCTCAAAGGAACCACGAATATCTGTTTATTTGAAAAGGGGACATAAATTAAGGCCCTAAATAAGAGGACATAAATATTGCAACATTTGTTGTTTTACCTGACAGGTAAAAACATTTCGATCGTGCAGGCTGCATTCATAAACTATTCTTCCTTAACCGATTGGGTGCCATGTAAAGAGAATGCAGTAAATATAATACGTAGACATTATAGTGGACAGTAACCGATGCTTTAAACATCAACATAAACTGTTGATTGTCCCCTAAACTTTATGTTTTATCGAAATATTCAGATACATTCTGAATGATAAACTAAATTTTTGTTTGAAATTCACTACTTTAAAAGTGGAACACTTACAAATGATATTGCACAAAGCGAATTAAATCTTTCCACATGAAATATATTTTTTTTTGTATACAAAATTTGGAATGTGACAGGGATATAAATACACAACTTTATTAATCAAATAGAGTTTATTACTATTATTAGATCTTTTCTTTATTTTATTTTAGTATTAAAATGCCTGTTTAGTATCTAAGATCCACTTTTATTACTTTCAGCTTTTTATACAGACAGGTTCCAAAATGTTTCTGGCTTCTCTGTCTGGCAAATCCCTCATGATCTTAAGCCATTACAACCGCTCGTGAGTAGAATTTTCTGTACAAAGGCACAATGTGATACTTTTGGAGTTTTCGTACGTAGAATTACAGTTTTATATAAGCAAACATTATATTTGTGCACATGGTTAAATATCATACAAAACAAAAAGGCGAATTTAATTATTATATAATGGAAGACCTAGAATAAAAATCTATTGCACATTTTTTTTTTAATTTTACTACAGGTTTCAAATTAATATTTACAAGAACACGGTTTTATGAGCATGATGACGTACTTTTTTTTGATGGTGATAAAGGTTTGGTTTCTTTTTAAATAATGGGTAATATGAGAAAGGTTACTTTTATAAACCAAGCCAGAGTTAAATTTTAATCTATTTTTGATCCTTCTCTTGAACATAAATATTTGTTAGAGTGAAACTTACTTCTAATATTTATTAAAGGTTAAATAGAACTAAAAATACTAACTTGATGTTAGGGTCATTTAATTGGTATAACGCTAAAAAATTTGCTAAAATCTTAACAAGTTGATCGTACTTCTAAATGTGTTTCAAGAAATCTAAAGTTAATATTACTGTTCCTTACATAAACAGTACATAAATAAATGAAACAAAACGTCTGCCTCTTAATCTGGCTACAATTCTCAGTCTGAACATGGTCTGTGGGACGGGGTCTTTATCGGCCAAACCTGAAGTTTCCAAACAACAGTTTGTCACATCGTTAAACTCTATCAGAGTCAGTTGTGCCAACTGCATCATCTGTTTCCTATAGGCTACGCTGTGTCGCGCTATTGTCACATTATCAAATTCCAACAGAGTCAGTTGTGCCAACTGCATCATCTGCTTCCTATAGGCTACGCTGTGTCGCGCTATTGTCACATTATTAAATTACAACAGAGTCAGTTGATGCAATTGCATCATCTGTTTCCTATTGGCTACTCTGTGTTACACTGTTGTCACATAATTAAATTTTAACAGAGTCAGTTGATGCAATTGCATCATCTTTATCACCAAATGAAGCTTTGCACCCGACGACAACTTATACGATCGGGGCCTAAAGTAACATGAAAAAATTTCACCTCAAACCCATGGGAGAGTGTATTTAACATTGCAACTTTATCCATGGGGACATCGAGGTACAAAGAGCCTTCAGTTGAAGTGACGCAGATGGCATGCGGCTGTCGGATTGCAGGAGTACGTTTGAAGGAACCACGCAACACTGCAAAACCAGTTTTTGTCGTAAAATAAATATCGAAAACAAATTTAGGTATGTATGAACTATGAAAGCAAATGAACTGTATAAACTATAACTTTTGTCTTATTGTTAAATTTCTTTAACTTCATTACTCAAAATAATTTGATTTTACATTGTTTTTATTTGTTTTTTATTTACTTTTTCTAAAAAAACCATCATCAGAACCTCACTCACATTTGGAGCCAAACAGGAAATAGATTCAATTATTCAAAGTTCTTCCTTACAGCTGTGGTCCAGTACAAAGTTCAAGAGCACGACGTTCTCTTTTCTGATCCCAGCAAGTAAGTAGCTTTCTTGGACAATTGATTTTCAGGGTTAATATTTTTCAATACAAATATGATCTTTTAAATATTGTTAAGAAATACCTTTATCAAAAATGCGTACAGTTCTGCCTTTTAAAAACAATCAGCTGATCAACCGCTACGTCAGATAATATAAAAATAATATTTATATATATATATATATATATATATAAATAAATTT